>JAPYYS010000102.1:0-106053 GCA_030522525.1 Campopleginae sp. 14b
ATGGCGATCGTGTTTTTTTTTACCAATGCAAGAATCTTGATCTTTCTGCATCGAAATCGATGCGGAATGTACGTACTTTCGACCGAGGTATAAAGAAAATTAATTTTAATCGAGAACAACTTGGATACTTTTTTTCTACGTCTGTTGAAAATGGCATAAAGCGATTGAAACACTCGTAGTTTCTGAAATATTGGAGCCTGAATCCAGTGGAACTCAAGTCAAAAGTTGAACCGAGTGTAAAAGGCGACGGAATCGTGAAACCCGGAAGTTTTTAAACTCATATGTCTGCTGATTTATTGTCTAGAAAAGCATGAAGAAAAATTACGTACGAATATGCAGAGAGATCGAGATTTCGGGATGTGAAGTTGACGTAAAATTCTTCATATACAGATCGTGTCGCGACCGATGCTTACCGCTGAAGCTGGCGTTCAGAACGGAATTTCCAATCAAAAATTTTAGTCACTTTTTCTAAACACGTTTACAGTTCCACTCAATAATAAAAACTTATAAGTCTTCAGAGTGCATCAAAATAATGCATTAAAATCATTCGCTTTGGGCGAAGCGGTAAAATCAGATATTTTCTCGTTTCGGTTCCACGGTTGAACTATGAAAGAAACGGCCGGGGCTTTTTGTAGGAAATTTTATGCTCTACAAAATTAGTTCTATGAACTTTTGCCCCATCTCTCGCCGTGTGGCCGGAAATTACGATAAAAGGATGCGGACCTTGTAATTTGGAGAGTTCGCTACGAAGGAATTTGCCGGCAAAAATCTAACCGCATAATCAAGCGATTTTAAATTCTGTCCTGAACGGAAGTTTAAGGCTTCGAGCTTCAGGTGGTGGTTGTGGTCGAGGGCGAGCTGTATATGCGTTCACCAATGCGAAATTCAACGAACAGTTTGCATGATACCATAATAGAACATCGTAACGATAATAAACACTAAATGTTCGAGGTTAACAATGACGTTGAATAAACGATAAAAGCAACGTTGTAAAATAGCGTTTCTATAAATAGCTGCCTCGTAAAAAAGAGAAAATATAATTAAAAAGCAAAAGGAAAGAGAAAAATATGTACCGCGTGGGTTGTGATTGAAACGTTGTTGGGGCATCGAGCAGTCGACTCTGCTATATTCCACTCGCTGATAATATACACTAGAATACTATTATGATAGGAAGAAAAGTAAAAAGCCGTGAAACTATAAAATAAAATAAAAGGAACATTGGAGATATCCGATTAAAGCAACGGTCGTGAAACCCAGAGCGATTGGCGCGATGTCCCCAAATGATCAGTCAACGTGTTAAAAACTACGAGAAAAAACAAACCCAACAAACAAACTTTCTACATAACAGGTGTATATCTATAAAAATTGATGAATAAACTTGATTTTTGTATTAGCGCTCGAGATGTAAAGCGACATGTCCATCCAAACGTCCCTTTCATCCATCTCAACATTCTCATCTGCTCT
Source organism: Campopleginae sp. 14b (assembly GCA_030522525.1). Classification (NCBI taxonomy): domain Eukaryota; kingdom Metazoa; phylum Arthropoda; class Insecta; order Hymenoptera; family Ichneumonidae; species Campopleginae sp. 14b. Next base: position 1,465 of record JAPYYS010000102.1, read on the forward strand.
CCACAGCCGGTCGATTTGATCAAAACTCTCCAGGCAACGAGAAAAATAATTTATTCACTCGTTGTTCTAATCTTGCGGCAAAAGATCCGTGTCACGAATAACTGAGAGCTTTAGTTTGTTTAGTCATTCCCAGAGTCGTTGGATTCTCCACCAATTTCATCACAGCCTTTCCTTTTTGCTTCCCGAAGTTTCTTCAACTTTTTCTTCATCGTCATTGCACCTGTTGAAAAAGACTTTTCCTATTATTTGAAAAAGAATAAAATTTTGAGAAGCAGGCTAGAATAGTCGTTTGACAAATAACACGACGAAGCGTAAAATTCCTCGAGGCAAAAAGAACAACGCAAAAGTTACGAGAGCAATTTTCAATCGATTATTCAAAATCTAATTTTTAGATCATTTTTATATTTTCAATTTAATTCAATTTGATAATTTTTTAGAACTCAAATCCAGGGAACTGAGTCATTTATATTTTTTTACTTTTTCGAACCAGAAACTAAAGGATACTCACAACTGATTGTTTGCCATAGTTCAGTCTTTTTTTTCGTCAAGCTTTCGCTATCGACCCTGTGGGCATGAATTTTGTTGTTTTCTCTTAATCTCTCAATTTTGGTGACAAACTCGCGAAAGACCATCCGCTGCAATCTCACCTGCTATTTCTAATACTATTTCTGTGCTTTTTAAGAATACTCGCAAATTCGACAGCCTCTTCGTTTGGACGTAGGAATAACGATGTTTCCAGGCGGTCCTTCGTGTAAATACAGCCAAATGTTTTGGAACGTATCTGGCCACACAAAAAAAAAGTTCAATATACATGAAAAAGGGCTTGGAACGGTTAAGAATAAAGCACGAGAGTCTCACCGAATTGATCAACTCGCAGATCAGCCACAACCATAGAGACGAAGGTGTTCTTGAACGGTATTCGACATGTGTATATAATAGCAAAACACGAGGTGCGAGAAGGATGTGGACAAAAATCCTAAAAGACAAAAACAGTCTTTAGCACAATAAATCCCTAGGAAACTGCTCGGAAAAATGTAATGACGGAAATTGACGTACCAGTTTACAAAGTACAGGAAAAATACAAATTTTGCGATTCTTCTGATAGTTTGACCTCTCGACAAAGTCACCAGAAGTCTACACACGCTTAGCAAAGCTGTTTCACTCGCTTTGTACAACAACAGTGCAGTCATAGGATCCACCGATCTAATTATGAAAAAAAATAAATAACATTAGGGTTTGGTACATTGAAACAAAGTAATAAAACTAATTTCCCGAAACTACACTTGGACTTCCTGAATATCCAAAATGTTACAGACGTCGCAATAACTTTTAAGATTTTCATCAGATACTTCTAAATAAATTTCTTATTATCAAATAACGCGTGATCATGTTTGACAAAAATAATTGACAATTCTGACTCACTAGTTTTCGATACACAGAAATTGAAAGCTATTAGCAGTTATTTTTTCCGAAATTCTAAGGTTTATGTGAAAAAACGAATTGGTTCATATTATTTCATAGATTCGAGTATTTCTGTATTTCCCAATAATCAGCGTTATCAGTATATATGATAGTGTATCATTTTCAGATATTATGAAAGTATGAGACGTAGTTTTATTGCTGCACAAAGGGGAGCGACGATCGCAGGATCGGAGGAATGATATTTTTGTACATTGATAAAAAATGGAGTAGAAGTACCTAAGCAAAGCCCGAATAGGTATGCTGGTGGCGAGAAGCTGGTTGGACCATCCCTCAAGCCAACAATCGTGTGAAAATACTTGGACGAAAGCTCGATGAAGATAAAAGGTTTTTTGTATGGAAAATCCTAAGTTAAAATTGTTGTTTGCTTGCCAAGGACAATTTGGAGAGGACAAAGCAAAGTGGGCGAAGAAAACTATGCTGCAGATTGCAAAGCCGCAGCTCCAGAGTGCTTCGATCAATCTTAGTCTCCTTACAATTGCAAATCGCATTCTCCGTAGCATGAGCTAATTTTAAATGGAATAAAAATGATAAGTGATTCGAAACTTGTGAGAGTTTGAAAAATTTGCTGTCGTTGGAATTACCCACACTGAGCAACTTTTTGTATGTCCGATAAAGTATAAGCCATATTGCGAATAGTAAGAGGGAGGGAAAACCATCAGAAACATGTTTTTCTTTTGCCGTTTCCTGCTCATAACGAACATCATTATCGCTCGGCAAAAGAAGAGTGAAATTCGTCCAATGTGGCAACCAGTGGAATTGCATGCTCCAAGCGTCGATTATATCTTGCAAAAGCAACATTTTGCATTGCTTTCATCTGCAATGAAAATTTGAGGTTATCCCGTTGTCATGCATCTTTTCACTATTTTTCTCGATTCCGAAAGACAAACACGCACGTACGGTTTTGAGGGTTAAACTTGATGAACGGTCAAAACATGTCATGGGTTTTCATCAATTTGGACAACAACCCCTTATTCTCGCAAAAACCTGGCGCTTATGTGCCACGACAGTCAGTAAAGTAACAACTGTGCGGCGTGTACCCAATAATGTGGTTTACTGGGTGTTGATTGATGATATTTATGAATACAATGTAAAGGCTCTCACTATCGGGAAACTTGCTGTGATGGTCATTCAATAACAAGATGATCATCGCTGGTTTTTTTTTTTTATCAAAGCAGAATAAAGTATAGGAAAACAACTGTTTTTCTGCGACTTGCGGCGGTTTATCATCTGTAGCGCAGTGTCCCTCAGTCGGTACATATTCAACCTTGCGCAGTTTTAGCGTAAATAGAAAAAATCTAATAACATAGTTGGTTGAGCAATTGAGCTTGATCGACATTGCATAAGAATTCATATGTTATATAAACATATTTGTTGATCGCATCTGGATGAAATTATCCTTCGGTAATGGAAGTCGAACCTAACCTCAAATGACACACGTGACTGGGCGTGTTCACACACATAACCGCAATAACCAATACACCCATGTATCTCTACTGGTATCTCGTTTGTCCCTGGCCAATTAGAATCGATGATTGTGCGTAAATTACGCAACATTCCATGTTATTTCGGTTTTCTGTCTGTGCTTATGTGCGGGATCGAATTTTTTTTTATTGTTGCTCCGGCCAGATTACATGTTCACGGTACTCTACTTGAAACAATGTTATCGAGCAATCCGTGGTCGCCGCCGAGACCTCGTCACAAGATTACTTTTTGTCGTTCGTGATGGATGACAGTGAGAATCCTGCTCGCGAAACGAGATACATCAGAATTTACTTTTTCGCCAAAGCACGCGAATTGGCAGGTGTCAACGAGGATCGTATGATCGTTGAAAGAATTTTGTCTTACGAGCAGCTTGTTGATCGTATTGTCCAACAATTCCAGCTGGAAATAATCCGAGAACATTTCATCATCGCCATCAACGAACAATTCGTCGAAAGACAAAGTCTCTTGGAAATTAACGACGGCGACGAGATCGCGCTTATTCCCCCTCTCAGCGGAGGTTAGCAACCTGTTTTCTCATCTGATAATTCCAACGGGTGGAAAAGCTACCATTTTAACCAACGAAGCAGATTTTCCAATTAATATTCTAATATTAATAGCACAAATCGATGTTTGCGTTTACATTGCAGGATAGACGAGATGGAGGAAGGTAAAGATATTGTTGAGCTCTCCGGAGACAAGTTGCAGCTCCAAACAATAATAGATTCAGTGGGGTCGTCTTGTTGCGGTGCTATTTCTACATTTATTGGCACAACGAGAGACACGTTTGACAACAAAAAAGTATTAAAATTGGAATACGAGGCTTACCACTCGATGGCTATTAAGGAGATGACAAAAATTTGTAAAGAAGTTCGTTCGAAATGGACTGTCAAGCACATAGCGATTCATCACCGTTTGGGCCAAGTTCCAGTTTTAGAGGCAAGCGTCGTTATAGCAGTTTCGTCGTCTCATCGACAGGAATCGCTAAATTCGGTGGAATATATAATTGATAATTTGAAGGCAAAAGTTCCAATCTGGAAGAAAGAAATATACGAGACGGAGGAAGCCCAATGGAAGGAGAACAAAGAGTGTTCTTGGTCGACGAGTAAATAGTCAATTCTTGAATATTATTCTACAAATATCGTTCGCTCCAAGCATTGACTTTGTATTTTAGGAAATTTATTATAAAATCAATAAATCGATCGATCACGTTTCTAATAACTCGTTTTTAATAATTATATTTTTTTCGGCTCTTTGTCGGTAACAACGAAAATTCAAAGAAAAAAACGTCGAGCCTAGCCCGAAAGCGGAATGCGATTCGGAAGAAGACTGTGACCTCGCCGTCGTCGATCCCAATCAGGTACAAATTAGAGCAGATGATGAAGAGCTCAATCGAAGAATTGAATCTTTTATTATGAGAAAGCGTCAGCAGGTAAATGCGGTGAACGTTCAAGAGTTTTGCAGTCACAGGTGAGACTCGTTTGGCTTTTTATTGGAAAGTGGAATAGCTATCCTGCGTGAAAAAAAAGAATGAATAAAATTAATATTGTTACTCGTTCAGGTATCTCAGCGAAGAGGGTGAAATTTCGTGTGCCAGAGTCGATGCTATTCTTGTACGACGAAAAGACTCGAAAAGTCATGTGAAAGGTGAAACTGACATCCATCAAATGTCATAATTTCCGAATGAATGGAAACTCGAAAAATTGAATGTGAGATTCGACAGTCCACAGAGTCCTGAATTCGCGGGGACCTCAGACGATGGATCCTCTGATGTTATTCGCCGAATCGAGCAATGCAAGTTCAAACGATAGAGATTCAGGCAAAGGCTTAGATCATCCGGCACTCGAAGAAAGATTCCTTATTACGGAAAAATTCCTTGGATTGGCGAAACCAGTGCCGAGGGACATATACCAACGTTTAAAAACCATCGAGGACAGAATTCTTCATCTCGAGAGTGTTTCACCTGAATACAAAGACCTTTGGGTATGACTATAACACGCAAACTTTATTTTTTTAACCCGTCATGGTCACACTTCCGCCACCGATCTCGGTGGTCACACTGGCTTGATTCTACCCAGTCCATTTTCGAACCCGTATTGTGACCAATCTATGGACCCGAAAATTCTCAAAAAATTACTGAACAACCCTTAGACATTCTACTTTAGATAATCTAAAATAATCGTCACTTCGTAGATTTTCAATATTTTTGCCTGAAATTTGAACTTTTTTGGACCTTTGGAAAGTTGGACAATCATTAGAGCTAATTCGACAAATCTTTCTCCGCATTACATCGCGAATTTGATAATTTTCCAAACATATGAGTTTGCACATTTGAGTGAAAACGCATTGAAAAGTGCGATTGCTAGGATTATATTTTCTTTAACAGCTCTGATGAGACACGAATGAATGAATTTATCGAATAAAGCAACATTTTTCACTCGATTTCGACGCTGACTTTTTGTAGCCAATGTACCTTCTTGAAATAATTGTTTAATATTTGTTCGCAGATACCGGAGAATCGTGATAGTTCGAGCAAGGATCCAAAACACGTTCGAAAAAGGGTGAGAAGTCGTATTAATTTATGCCTTTTTTTGGATTTTTTTATTGCCATTATTGTTCGGAAGCAAAAAAAAATGGGGTCAATGTTCATTGTCAAAGTTTTGATGCCTGCGACAAAGTTATTCTCTTTTGCCGCACTATTCGCTTTTATACTCATGTTCGAACGACATGCGACAGATATCGATGGCACACATAGATATATGTACACATATTTACATTGTTAAGCGTGTATATCCGATTGAGTCTGTATAAACGTATTCATGTATCTATCGCACGTGGAAATGTGTAGAACAAAATTTTACCTCAATGTACGTGAATATGGTTGTTTGGTGATAAAATTATAGTTAAATCTCACAGGCGAAATTTCTCTCGCGACAATCGGACACGAGCGTATCGATTTATCCTATTCTTTCTTGATCGGTGGTGCTAGTCTCATCGCAATCAAACACAAAAATCCACTCTTTCTTACACGCCATTTTACTTTTTTTCGTCTACTATTCTACTTGTTTTTTCTTTTTATATCTACAGACTTACTCCAAAGCTGAACTGAACGACAGACTCTCGGAACTTGAGAATCGATACGCTAAGAAAATCAAGTAATCTCCATCGGAACGAAGATCGCCGGGGAGTTATCTCATCATTTTTTAAAGAGTTTTATTCTTCGATCGTAATTTATACGACATTTCGATACGTTTCGACTTTGTACATAACAATTGACCACTTATTTATGCAATTTCTGTGATGTACTAACTCATAGCCAATAAATGTCGATGATTCAATTTCCACACTCATCTGGAACAAAAATGTCATCTTGTCTTTTCAGTAAGAATCAACGTTCGTGAGTCGGGATCATCCAGAAAAATGGTAAGAAAAAGACGAAACTCACTTTTTTTGCAATTGCCGTTGAAATATTTGAGAAAGAAAATAGAATTTTACGCTCCTTACAGAAATAATCATGAAAAAATACAAATTTATTATGTGGTCTCGTGACACGGACTGTTCAAAAATTCAACCCTGTTTCGAGTCTATACCGCGGATCGTTTCGACCCCAACAATGTTTTTGGCATTTAATTTCCCTTAAAATATAAATTTAAGGTCATAAAATATGGATATTGGGGCAGCTTGAGCCCATATGCACTTATAGAATATGTGCACTGAAAGGGTTCGTTACCCTTTTATCGTGGACTTGGGCTGTGCAACGGCAAAGCACACGGAACTCCTCGTTTCAATTACCGCGATGAATCGCTCGACAGATCTCATAATCAATTACAACATCGAGTCTAATATCGTTTTACATTTCGATCGATGAGTCTCAACTGTATAGATACTTGGTAAAAAGTATTCGGCGCATAAAGTAATCGGCCGAGGATTACTATTCGAAGAAAGAAAAGAAGGGAGAGGATAAAAGAGATGGCAAAAGTTTTGCGGTAGAATGTACAACGCCGCGGAGCGCGGTGTAGTTTGCCATCCGGCTGATAGAGGGAGGGGCAGCAGGGACATGCAGGGTAGGGACTGTCGGTAGGCAATAGGCAGTCGGCGCAGCGCCGCGACACGGTATGGTTGTGATTGCTTTCGTACGGTGAGGAATTTTTATCTCTCTCGAATCGCGTTCGTGTATCTTTTAGTCTGTAAACGAATAAATAGAGAGAACCTAGTGTCAAAGTGACTGTAGGACATTAAGAAGTATGTTGAGAAAATGGTGGTGATGAGGTGAAAATCGGGTCGAACCTCGCGATTTGGCGTTCAATATTAAATATTCGGTGAGTATATACGAACAAAAAAATATTATCAAGTTTAGGTCTGTACCGTTTGGACGCATAGAGTCGAGAGAGAAAGGTGACTGTCACGCACGCGGGGATACCTCACGTCGTCTGCCACTCTGACAAGCGCGTTTTCTTTTTTTCGCCTTCTCTCATTTCTCCTCTGCTCCGGTGCCGAGCATTATCGCTTCTCATTTGTTTTGCTTTCGAATGCCTTTTGTGCGAAAAAGAATAAATCGCCCATTCGGTTCTCTCAAGGTCAAGATTCCGGGAAACCCGGAATAAAAATTGGAACAGCTGAAAGATCGCGCGCCGAAAATGGAGGAAAATAATCGAACCCACGCAGGGGCACGTCACTCTTCGACGTTTTACTACTTCCGCAGTAGGGCTTTCGAATTGGCAATTTTTGTTCGTGCGCACGAATCAGTTTGTCTTTCGTATCAGATCAATCGTCCCTTTTTCATTACAGCCTACATTTTCGTACACCATTTTAATCCCTATTCTGATATTTATAACCTCCACAAATTATATTCGCGCGCGTATTAATTTCGACAATCGCTGGTTCCAATCTACTCGCGACAAATGCGTACTGATTTCGCACGTGGCAGCAATAACGCTGCTTTTCCATATCCGCCACAATAATTATTCCCTATTATAATGTCAACGATCCTGTCGACATCCCAACTTTTAAATAAAAAATCCTACACTTTTTTAATAGCGAGGAGAAATAATCATTCTCCATTGAAAATATTTGTGCATCGCATAGAGAATACAGCTCAATCATGGGCGAAGCGGACGAAGCCTTATAAGTTTTTTCTACATTTTTGTTATTTTTTTTGTTTTTTTTTTTTCAACTTTTGAAATTAGCCCAAGTTGTTCCTCCCCGTTGACTTTCTCGTAATGTTATCATGTCCTGGTCGAATTTCATGAAAGCCCTGAACTACCTTTATTAATATTTCCGCGATTGGAGATTGCTTTCCTAATTTTTCTCTCTCGCTCGCTCTCCTTTCTTCCGTTCCCCGGTCTCTGGATATTCTCACAAGTCGTGCAGATGTTTAGTAGTTGGTTCTTTCGTTATCGTCGAGTGAAATGTTATACGAACAACACCAAGTTTATAAATAGTGTAATGGGCTCGACTGAGCGACGTAATCTTTTTCCGAGCACTGTGGAATAGAGAACACGGAGCGAGAGAAAGAGAGAGAAAAGAGGGAGTGGGTTAAACAATTTCAACGGGATTGAGATGGGAGAAAAAATTGGCTCCTGATAATGGTAAATCGTACATCTAGAGTGCGAGTAGCTCCTGTCCTACACTTACCCAGCTAAAAGCACTCTTCCACGTCACGATTAATTCAATTATCCCACCAAGTTTTTAATGGACGATTCATTACATTCCCATTGATCGGTAAAGTTATTTTTAGCACGTGCCCAATGACGAATCTTCGGGCATTGAACTCGTTCGGAAGGAAAAACCTTTAAGCCTATAGATGCTCGTAAATTTGAAGTAGGCGCAGCTTTAGCTTTCCTCGTGGCCAATTTCTCGCATGTATCACCGACTTCATCAATCGACCTTGAAATCTATCATTATTTATGAAATTTATCGACTCCATTAAATTTTCCACACCTTCGAGAATATACACTACAGTTGAAATGGCAATTATAAACAGTAGATCGGAATCGTAGAAATAAATGAGAATTTATTGGTGAAAGCGGACGTTGGTCATGGCGAATTTCGTGCTTTTGTATATAGGTATGAAAACAAGAATAGGAAGAGAGTCTGTCGATTCGTCATGTGGAACGAAGAGGAACACACACCGGTATTCGAAACGCGAAAACTTTGTTCTCCTGCTGTAACGAAAGTTTACGATCAAAACGTTTCTCGCTCGTTTCGAATTTCTATACCAACAAAATTGTGGCTGAGAACAACCTCGTCCGAGTTTTCGTCCGAGACACAGGAAAGATTTTTAATCTTCCATGTCGATGTACATTTTTTTCTATTCCCAAGTATTTTTCCTTTCGTCAACCGAACCCTTGCGAAGAGAAATTTTGTAGAAATGATAAAAAAAAAACAAGATTTAATTGAGAGCTGGGACTGACTGAAGAAAACAATTGGCACGATCGATTACCTCGAGTCACATTGACAGTGAAAAAAGAGGACTTTGCGGTTACTCGTGTCAATGACTGTATTTTTATTCCTCTTACTCGCTCTTGCTTCTCGCGTCGTTCTGCTCAATCCCGGAAATTGAAATGTTCGTAGCACCCAAACGGAAACATAGAGATATAATATATATAGCGATCGATTTAATAATTCATCGCTAAAGGAGTTTCGTGTGAAATTTAACAAAGTTTTTATAGTGTCAGTTTTATTCGATAGGGGCTGGTCTATATATATGTATAGAATAATATATTTTTAGAGAACTAAATAGATGCAGCATAAAACGATATGACAAGAAAGGTTGATAGCCCGAAGTTCCTTGAACTTGAACTTCCTTTATTTTTCTTCACTTTTTCGTCGGCCACTTGCGGAGAGCGTCCTGCCACATTTCGAGGGGTTGGTTCTCGACCTCACCTGAATAAAAGTCTCGTGTACAAATCATTACATTCCCTTCGCTTTATCGCGTGTCTCTACAAAAATTTATCGTCCCGTCGTGTCGCGCAGCAGGAGGGGGAAAGGATTTTCTTTGGGTATTTATAAACGCGTTATCCGCCCTTTCAACTTGGACCAATCGATATCATCTACAGCAGCTAGTGTCACACAGTTATGAGAAAGCTCGCGTCCTTTGTGAAAACGGGGTGGCACTTTTTACGCGGTACTCAATGAATTATAAAATGCCAACGAGGAGGGCCAATCATTTATTTGAATCAGAGTTTTTTTTTCTAAATCATCAATTTTAAAAAGTTTCTTCATTTTTACACTCGTACGGTTTGTTCGCAAGTTTCACACCCTCTGACACTATCCATATTGTTTTTTGCATTTCAAAAATTATGACAATTTCCGCTTCTACATTTGGACCCTAAAAAACATTATTTCATCGATGAGCCTGAACTTTGCATCGACGCGATGCCCCGAAATAAAAAATAAAAAAAAAACAAATAATAATTCGTCACTTTTTTTCGATTTTTTCTTCTTCTTAACTTGCCTCTTGCCTTTTTGGACCTTACGAATAAATATGTAAAATTAAAAAAAGTGACGAATTGTTTTTTATTTTACATTTTGTGGTATTGCGTCGATTCAAACTTCAGGCTCATTTTCATTGTCCTTACCGATAATGAGTTTTGCCGAAGAAAAAATGGAATTTCGCGTTGCAAATTTGAACGTCGTGCAATTCTTTGAATGTCGTCGAACGGATAGAAAAAATTGTCCAGGCAAACTGTGCGTTTGAGCCGATGAACGCAGTTATTCATGTCGACGTTTCGGTATTTCCGGTTAGGAAAGAAGTTCAAGTTTATTGACATTATCGGTTTTTCTTTTCGACCGTTGCTTACATACACGTTCTCCTTTCCATATCAACTGCTTTCAAATGAATTGGCAGCATCTGATGGACGCATTTAAAATATTAATTCAAAATCGTCGCACCCAAAATGAGCAATATTCGCATTAATTGGAAAAATGTTGATTTCAAAGTAATGCGATTAAATGTCGCCGCGGAAGAAACAATATTCAGCGATGAATATTAATATGGAAAAATGATGGAATTTTCAGTCTCCGCATGAACGATCCAAATTGGTAAAAGCAGGTAGTAATAATTTCTTCCGATATCGCGTTGTCCGTACCTAGCCCCGATATTCATTGTTCAATTATTCAATGATTTTTCGTGCTGATACCAATTACGTCGAATTAATAACGGGGCCTTTGGCAAAGGCATTATGCCTCACGTTTCCATCCGGCTAGAAAGAAAGGGAGAGAGAGAGAAGAGAAGGGGGAGGTGGAGGAGGAGGAGGCACCAGGAGGTTCTCGGTAGCGGCATATCGGAAATACCTGTTGTCGGCCTCATGAATGAAGCGAGATACACGCAAAGACACGTAACAAGGCGTGTATAATAGTAAGCCTGTAACATAAAACCTTCATCCACACCCACACAGCCGCAAGTTCAACAAAGTTTCATGCACAATCAAAAAGACCTTCGTTGTCGAATTTTATCAGCTTGAGGATTTCAGTTACGCCTGTTTGTCCGCTGCATGGATATCGATGCAGCACACGCTGCTGGCAGGCTGAAATGTATTTTTGGCTGTGGAATTATTTTACCGGAGCTAAGACGAAAGAGGCAAGGAGGAACGTTATTGAACTTATTGAAAAGGAGGAAGAGGAGCGGGGGAAGGGATAATGCATTTCGTGTCTAACACGTGCCTCAAACGTAATCGAAAACGCCCTTATCCTCTCAAACTAACCGCGAAAAAGCTCGAGTCTTTCCAACACAGCCTAAAATTGTTTCCCGGCGCGGCTCGTCCATCATGTCTGGCTTCCGCCAAACTCTATCTTCTTCCCTCTACTATATCCAACAGATCGCGCGCGGTTATGCACTCACGTCCAAGTGTTTACCTGTCTAATTAACATTTGAAGAGAACGAATCAGTTTAACCGAATATGATTGAGCCATTCATCGGCTCCTGATAACCGCAAAAATATTTTATTTTCATTTCTTATTGTAATTCGCAATCCAGCTTTCTTATTCATTTTTTAAATTTTATTTAATTTAATTTTCTGACTTTTTTAAATATACTTTTAATTTTTTAATTTAAAATTTTCTGAATTATTTCATAATTTTTTAAATTTTGTTTCATTTTTTTAATTAAAATAATTGTTTAATTTTTTAATAATTTTTTTAATTTAATTTTAATTTGAAAATTCGTATATTCGAAAAATGGCCAACTTTCAATATATATTTCTGAGGATGTTTTTGAAAGAGGGAAATTTGAAGAAACCGTCGGGGCGGGGTCACGGTCGGGCGAATGACGTTCAATCGTTCATGTGTTTATGCTTTACACATGTGTAACAAACATATCAATTTACGTGAATCCATGAGCGTGTGTGGGCGCGACGTAATCTAGCGAGGACATCGAGCCTCGCATCGAGCGCTATGCTTCTATCCGCGTCGTCAATTGCTGCTCGCGCGTGCATTTGAGAAACTCGCATACCTATTATGCACATCGGCGGTCGTTCTCTCGCCTTATCCTCCTTCGCCTCCACATATGCCTAGTGGATTTTAATACCGACACGAGGAAAATACTACGTGCTAAGCCCAAGAGTAATTAGAGGATGTTCATTTGTCAAACACGCGTGCATGCATATATACCTTCATTGATGAGCCCGAAGTTTGCATCGACGCAATGCCATGAAATGAAAAAAAAAGAAAAAAAAACGATTCATTACTTTATTTTATTTTACGAATCCATTCGTGAAGTCCAAAAAGACAAGAGGCAAATTAATTTTGAAAAAGGCGAAAAAAAGTGACGAATTATTATTTTTTTTTTTCATTTCGTGCGACATTGCGTCGATGCAAACTTCAGGCTCGTCTTTATTGTGTACAGTCTCCCGAATCTATCATCGTCTCTATTTCTAAACAAGTTAACCCTCATTTTGACCTTCACGAAGTATAACTCTATTTACGATTTGACCTTTCTTCGAGACGTTCTATTATTCTTCATTATTATATACAAATATTTCCGCAACCTCACATCACGCGCAAGTCCCCTATCGCTAATTAATTTCCCGTTTTAATTGTCGTATCTTTCGATTCTTTCCTTTTCCTGTCTAGCGTTTGTTTGACTACGATTTCCATCGTTAGTCAACTAACCAGCTCGATAAGGTTGCCAAGTATTAAGTGTTTTGGCACACGCACCCTCGCGGAAGCGCTTCCTAAAGGTCGGGACAAAGCATTTGTGTAAATTACTACAAAGATTAATATTTCGAATCTCGCCAATGCAGGCAAAAAGTTCAAGGGGCTGAGTGTGCAGTAGAAAAATGAAAAAGGGCAAAAGATCGTTATTACCTTTTTCTCTACCCTCTGATCCATATCGTACCAAGTTTCAACGTGCAAAAGTGCGAAATAGGCAAACACTAATTCTCACAAGCAAAAGTGGAAAATTAGGTCAACCGTTTCGTTCGGTGCCGAGCACGCAATCAACCGCGTCATTATTATTACGTTGCAAATCAACAACGACCGAAACTCAAAGCATAAAAGATTTTTCTTCCTCCGATTTAACGAAAAGCTTGATGTTTTTCTATGCACTCGTTTCCTTGCTACCGATGAGCCTCACCCCGTAACAACTTTGAGTCATTATTTGGTTTTTACCTCCAGAACTAACACGAGCCTCTAGTTTGCATCGACGCAATGCCGCTAAATGAAAAAAAAAAAAACAAAAACAAAAATGATTCACCACTTTTTTTTCGGATTTTTTGTCCTTAATTTTGCCTCTTGCCTTTTTTGGACTTCACGAATGGATTCTCAAAATAAAAAAGTGACAAATTATTTATTTATTTATTTTTTCATTCAGTTGTTTTGCGTCGATACAAACTTCAGGCTCATAAACTGACTACTTCAAAAGAATATCTCATTTTTATAAGCCCCTTCGTTCGAAGGATTCAAGTTGCGAGACGGAGCTGGAATCAACTTGTTCAGTGACGAAGTAACAGGTACGAATTAGCTTTAACCATGTCCAGGTATTCAAAGCAGTCATTCGTGGCTTAATCAACACGAACGTTAATCGAGTCGTCGCGTTCGGTCTTCCGTGTCTTTTGCACTGTAGTGCAATCGACGACGACGAAGACGAGACGACCAGGCGACGTGCATCAATTTCAAACACACGTAATTTCCTGATAAGATCGTGTGAATCCAAATTAGATAATAGAATCGCGATCATTCTTACAAAAGACATGAAGAGTGTTTTTAAAGTGACTGCGTTGCGAGACCACTAGCTGTCTCGTTAATGTACATTACTTTGATGTTTGGATTAAATTTAAAATTCAATCCTGTCCCTTTGCAACCGAAAGATAAATTACTAACGTGTTGTTAATAATTTGGGTCTCCGATATTCTAAAAAGACATAAATGTGTTGTAACTCACAATGGCTATGTCATGCTCACTCCTGAGCGCAGTTTAAGCCTTCGACGGATTATTTTCGCTCGCAAGCACAATTTCCGCGGAAGAAAAGAAAACGTACAGAAAATTTTGATTGCGGCGCTTAATTTTGATTCGTAACAAGTTCTTCGCCGAGCCGTTCGAAGAAAATAATAAAATACTACAAATCGCTTAGTTTTGCACTAGTTTATTGAGAGTTGACCTCGGCCCTACGCTCGCCGCATTCCTGCCGTCAGGTGGTCTGCACGTCCGATCGATATTACGCGTGTAGAAGCATTTGTTTTATTTTTAGTTCACTCCCCGTGCGCCCGCATTCATTGCTGACCATGGTGATTCGCGCGAGCGGTGTGTGTGACTTTTCATAATATATATCAAAGATAGCACCGTTAAGGTGATCTGTGGGCAAAAAATAAAAGTTGCAAGTTCGGCCTCCTTCATCGGAGAAGAAATAAAAATACCATTTTCCTTTCTCTTTCGAAATATTAAGGACGTCGAACTAAAAGCATTATCGCGTAAGAGAACGCGTTCTCGCCTCCACATGGTCGTTCCTCATTTTCGATGAATTCAAAATTTTTTTACTCTTGAAAAAATTCATGCCCCATTTTTGAACCATTAACGAAATGATAAAAAAAAAATTCAATTAAATTTCGCTCCTCGCTGTGACGTTTCCTTTGCTCGTCTTTACAGCAGAGTTTGTGAGTCTCGTACGAGCGGGTTATAATAGTGTTGGACAGTATGAGAACGTCTACGCACCGACGGAGCAGCAACGAGCCTCGAAATATGTTCTCACCAAATGCGTTGCTCTGTATTGGCGGAATTAATTTTTTATAGACGTTCCGTTTGGGACAGCGACTCGTTCGAGTTTGTCAGAGAACAGGACAGGAAAGACGGTTTTTTAGTGGCCCAGATCAACAAACTATCATTAAATTTCAATTAAAAAAACGTTGGCAATAGTTGACGATTTATGGTGAAAAATATCTCATCCGAATTGCGAACAATTTTCTCCATCCGAGTAAGATTCAATTCCGCAGAAAGAATTAACTTGGAATTATTTTAGAAAAATTGCAAAAACATTTCTACGACGTGTCATAAATTTGAAAAGATAAAAGCAACATTTCATAAAAGTCGGAAAAAATCGAATGAAACTTTTCGAACGTACAGTTGGTCGTGTGATTTCCCGGCGTACCAAAGACTTCTGAACTCGATGGAGAAGATTGGATTAAAAAATTACATGTTCGAGCGAGCATATTAATTGTGCACGCGTACCATTTGTCTTGCTTTGCGAGGCTTCTTTGTTTATGCCTTGTCAAGTGGAAATAATATAGCAGACACGAAAGCGCCTCTCCAACATAATGGTGCTCAATGGAACAAAGACCATTATCTAGAACGTGGACGTAATAGCAATTTTAAGGGGCTTGGAAATTGAAACTATTTCCGATTTAATTAACAAGTCCTGGTGGGGAGGAGGCAGTGGCACAGTGGTAACGTGCCCGACTCACACCCAGGGGGCCCGGGTTCGATTCCCGTCAACACCAATGGAATTTTTCTAAGTGTTTTCTAAAACCTGTACTCCCTGTGGTTCGGAATCCACATCAAAAATGAAGGTCCACCGAGTAAAGTATGGAAGTAAAAAATGTATGGAATAATAATACAAGTATGGAAATAATAAAATGATGAGGGGAAAATAGAACCATGTAAAAACCCGAAGTGGTGTACATGTGAAACGCCATTACTTACTACTTATCAAGTCCTGATGCAGAAAGCACATAATTATTTTCTATACATCGCGTTGCGAGGTTCGAGCTATGAAAATTTGGTTATTTCCACATACGCGCCACTTTGTTGAAGATTTAATGATGAGAGATAACAATGTGACATGAACAATTATTTAATGAGAATAATGGTGTTCCAACTATAATGGTAATTGGATTAAAATATGAGTGAGACGAGAATTAATGAGGACGTATCTGTTTGCTATGAGGACGAGGAGGAGGAGGAGGAGGGGGAAGAGCACATGGTAACTGGTGAAAGTGAGACTGTGCCGATTCTCGTAGTACGTTTCGTACCCGGACGTAAATCGACGTACAAAAAATCATGATAAAAATAACTAACGAGAGCTGTTTTCGTACGATCCGATTTTTCTACCATATAATATCTCAGTGGTCCCCAGTCCCTTGTGCCTTCTGAACACATCGAACAAAGTGCATCCCTCTCGTTCTCATCGACCTTAGTAACGTGCTCGGCGAATGTACGGAATTGCATGCAAGTCGTCGATGCTGAGACGAATCTCAAACGATGACCCATATCTCCGAGTATTCGATAAAATTTCAATCCACGAAAACGACTCCCCCGAATGGTTATCGTATGCAGTCTCAAACATCTTTCGAGAATCCTTATCAGATAACCAGGACGAAGATACAGATTCGCAGAAGTGCCTGCTTTGATGTTTTCCATCCAGAAATATGAAAGGAACAAAGGAAAATACATTTTTCGAGTATGATCGAGTCGTAAGCATCGCGTTTTTTTTTACTCACCCGTGCAATTCGATATATTGAGTCTCTGCAGGTTTTTGTTGGTGCACGACAACTGTCGTAATATGTCGTCGCAATCGTGCCTCGCTTCGATACTGATCCTTCTTAGATGTGGCATTCTCTTTAATTCGTCAATCACGTCCAAAGTCGTTGCTCCTGTATTGCTCACCTGTCGAGTCACGTAACGCCAGGTGATTCGGTTATTCTTCAAATTATTATGATGCTCGTTGCATGCTTTGACTTTAGCAAATATTATTGATTTCGTGAGGTAATTACAACATGAGAATGTGCTACTACAATATAATAAGCGAGAGTGCGATGGGTGCCAAGTATAATTTTTCATCTCATCATCGCGGCTCGGTCGTGCATTAGAAAATATTACGTAGGCGAGCAACTTAGAAATTATAGCATCGTTGGAATGATGCAAAAAAATGTTTGTTCCTTTTCCTAATTCGAGCTCGGTGAAAGTCTTTTTCACCGGCTAAAAAATTTGTTTTTATATTTTTCGTTCAGCTATGCAAACTTGGACAGCCCATGCAGGGACAGCTGCGGGCACTATTCTCACGAGGGACATGCAATGAGTTATAGGCAAGCGAGGGAACAAGGAGGGTTGATGATAGTGCGTGAACTGGTTGAATATTCAATACGAGGCTGTACACGAATTTGAGACTGAAATCTGAATGACACAGGAAAAGAAAGATGGGAGTCGCGTTGATAAAAGTTAATAACGTACCTCGTAAGTAGTCCAAACACTGGGTTCAAGTACAAGACGCTCAAACAACTTGGATACCCCTCGTAACGAGTACAAATCTCGACAATCGAGATAGGACATAATTTCGAGCAATATTTCAACGGGAATCGATGAAATTCCAACCTTATTCGTCTCGTTCGCGACGCAATGTATTTTTTCATCGAAAAATCTATTATCCGTTTTGACGATTCGTCGTTTCTTCGGGCCCTTACTATCTTCATATTTTTTATAACTTTGATAAGTTTTAACTCGTTTTCGATTGGCCGAGCAATCCCCGTCCGAGTTTTCCATTATCCTCGATGCACATCAATCGAGCCACACCTTGGAATTCCGTTTTTTTTTCCTTTTTTGTTTCTTTCTTCGATATTTTTCTCGTTGCCTTATTTCTCAACGATCATCAATCCCACGCTCCCGCATACTTTTCACTCTCGCTCTCTCTTCTTCTCATCACCGAGCCCTGACATAAAATTTTATTTAGCGTGAAAAAACATAAAATGCAATGCAACAAAAATAAATAAACTCGGAATTTTCGTTTTAATGTGTTTGATGCTTGTTTCGCATCAAGGCATATTTCACGGTTAATTTTGCGAATCATGACATCTGTCGGACCTGTCAAATTTAGTAGTGTTCATTTTTCTTTTTTTCATAACGACGCTAAACATACACTTTCGATTTTTTTTTCTTTCTTCTTTCCTCCCCATTTTCCATATTACATTAAATATTTATCTTTTATTTTTCTATATACGATCAGAGGATATATTGGCCGATGGCCGATTGGCTGCTGGTAACTCGAGCCCATAACTTATTTGCCCCAGTAGTACAATTTCCGTAATAGTGCCGCGTATACGCGGACACTCACCGTCGCGATGCTCAACACGAAAACGACTTGACGAGTCTTGCTCGATAAGCACAAACGCGGCCAACTTCCGCCCTTTTTTCATTCAAATCAGTACTTGGTATATATTGCATAGAAAGGTAGGATAGCAGCACGTTTCGGTCACGTAATTACACGGCTGCAGTGAGTCACGCGTTCTTTACTCGTTGTTGCCGATAGCTCGCCTTTTTTTCCCTGCTCGCCCTTCCTGCGACCGCAGTAACGCACGAAATCTCTCCTCGCTATGTCATTTATTTATTTTCTTTTCTTCTTGTGCAAATACAGTTTCGCTCATTAAACGATCAAAGCTATGATGAAAGGTCAATGCGGATGTTTGTATATTCGAAAAACTAGTCGCGACTTGGTTGCGACCGAACGTCCGAGCAATACACACTGTTTATTATTCAATGCGCAAAAATACCGCTAGCCCTCGATCGCACACGAACAACCTCGCCCTTTCAAGGCATCATTTCTTATTGACCAGATAGCCGCGTTCCGTGACAATCCCTCGTGCGACAATGTCGTAGATTCCGAAAAAATTGCCCATTTTATTGTTCGTTTTACAGAGTTTGAGAAAAGAAAAAAAAACATTTTGTTTTGTTAATTTTACAGACGCGACACGATGCTGGCACCGTTGAAAAGCAAGTCGACGAGAAGGCTCGAGGGCAAAAGGCCCAAAGAGTTGATGTCGTCCTCCAGTCTGTCGGGAATGTCGCAGTTGTCAAACAGCAGCGAGGAAGGTCTCGAGCCTTTTGTTCACAAGCCCAACAAAGCGGAAAAGACGGAGAGGTAGCGTTTGGTCATAACTTTCCTAAATCTTTGCGTCCATTTTTTATCGTATCTCTGCAAACTTGGACAGAAAAGCGAGGCAAAAATTTCGAAGATATGGCGATATTTTGCAAAGCATTTTTTATCTTACTATAATAATTTTTGCTCCTTCATTTACAGGCTTTTTTTTCTCTCAAATATTCGCAACCCAAGAACGTGTATTAATAATTAGTCGTCGAATTTCACGACGGCGAAAAATCCCTTAGAGTTTCTATTCAGAAAAAAAAAAAATATCGTGTTTGTTCCGATTGTCAAATTATCACAATGAATATTTCATCGCGTCCATACATCCGGCTCGATCATTTACCACGATTCAATAAAAATCGAATAAAACCATCGACCCAAGTCACGTTCCTTTTGCATCGACTATACGCTTCATTTTGAGGAAAGCAGAGCTCTCTGTCAGACGAACGCAGAAGCTTCTCATCATAATAATACGTTGATCGTCATCGTGTCTCGTACCGACTCTGCGCACATGCCATAGCAGCGTCAAATGATTGCATCTTTTTGTTTTTCAGTACATCGAGCGAGAGTGCAAAAGGGAACGAGTGGCTTATCAATGGACCAGCTGGCAGTAAAGCTTCCGTTCTCAAATTCAAGTGAGTTTTTGCTTCCTCATAGAAAAAGCTCTGTCACGGCAAATTCTTTTTTTTTCTCCTTATTTCAATGTCAAGGCGCTGCTTACCATATCCCAAAACATTGGAAAATCATATGTAGAAAAATGTCCGGATGTGTGTGGGTATGTTATGGCACTGTAAAGGTCAAACGTTTATTACTCGAGAACGATTTCAGGTACAGGGCTCCCGTTTCGCACAAATGTTAATCCCCACAAAATCTTTCATCTGTAGGAATTTTGTTGAAATTGTTAAAAACATACAAATGGTACGGCACTTTGAAATTTTCAAACAAAAGGGGTGTCGAGGCTCCAGATTCCGCAAATTTTTGAGATTTTTTTTCTTACAATTAGGGTATCGTAATAGGAAGGTTAGTATTGAATTCAGGAAAAATCGGTCAAACGATTTAAGTTTTATCATCTTTCAAATTTTACGAAAATCAGACGATTTTTGAAAATCCGTCCAACCGCATTAATTTCTCCAACTTTAGTGTATAAATTTGTAATTTTTCTTTACTTTTGAAAAAAGTTTCTCAAAATTATACAATTTGAATGCAAATGAAAAATAGTTGGAAATGGCTTCCTCAAAAAGCTCAAGATGCGCAATGCTCAAGGCTTAAAAGAAAATTCAAAACCAAAATGAAAGAGATAGCCCGTCATCGAAAAAGATTTGAGCATCGTGCATCTTGTTTGTTTGTTTTCTTTTCATTTTTAATTAAGTAAATCAAAATCGATTTTTTTGCTCAAGTTGTTTATTTTACAAACATTGTACAAAAAAAATAGATGATTGGTATTTTTTTTTCCTCACAGATGTTCCGCATTGGCAACTCCACCGGAAAATTCTCCAGCCAAACAGCTCTACATGACTTACAAAATCTTTCAAGCCGACACTAAGCTGATAAGTCTTTTGCTTCAAGCTCACGGGTTCACAGAGGTCAGTGCAAAAATCTGTTTTTTTTCGGCATTTATCGAACCATAGAAAAAACCATGGACAATTATTTTGATGAACCCGAGTCGGAGGTTTGGCAATGAGAAGAAGAAACAAAATCGCACAACCTTAAATTAAAAATCGCAAATAAATTTTTTTTGCAATTGTCTCTCGAACGATTGGCAAATATTCACGTACCAGTGATGAACCGAAGAACATTTAAAACAAATATTTTGCTTGACTGCCATTTCGGTAACCAATTCTATTTCGTAGCAACGCAAGTCCCAATTTTCGAGATTACCAATTCGTTCTAAATGATTGCAAGATTGTAATAATTTAGCAAGAGCTTTGGTAGTGAGTTGATTCGCCTCGTCGATGTATAAGCAAGTTAAATATTTGCCAATACGTTTTTCTGAATTATTTTTCAGTAAATATTCAATGTGTCGGTCGGTTAATTCGTTACAAGTTTTGGCATGAAGCGAAGTTAACTCGGGAGCGAGTGTCAAAATTTTAACGATCGCATTCG
Organism: Campopleginae sp. 14b; assembly: GCA_030522525.1. NCBI lineage: Eukaryota > Metazoa > Arthropoda > Insecta > Hymenoptera > Ichneumonidae > Campopleginae sp. 14b. The sequence continues at coordinate 22,871 of JAPYYS010000102.1, forward strand.
CACTCACGGTATTGCCCAGTTGAATTATTTTCAAACGTTTCAGGGGCTCGATCGGTTCGTTAACATTCTTCCAAACAACGTCACTTCCTTCTTTCGTTAGGCTAACGAGATTTGGACAATTGAGGAAAACTTTGGAGAGATCGAATTCGACCGGCGTGTTGTGATCGTTATTGCTCTTTTTGGCACGTAAATTTAATTGTTCGAGCGTCGAACCGTTGGTTCGTAGATAATCGTTGAGTGACTCAAGCCAATCGAGACTTTCCACGGGTATCGCGTCAAGAGTCAAACTGGTTAGAGAGGAAAAAGCTCTTAATGCGATGACCGGATGTCGTGGATGGAAAATGGAAAGCTTCTCCAATCGGGGACAAGCGTGCGCAAGTGATTGGAGCCTCTTGAACGTTGTATCGCTGTCGTGGGCTTCCCTCAGTCCAAAGACTCGGTTGACTCGATGCTCGATGCTACGATCCTTCATTTCAGTAACCGAACTTATTGGATAATAGTCTGCCAATGATTCGAGGTTAGGCACTTGGGACAATAGCATTAAAACACCATTTATGGTAACTCTCGTTTTCGTGATGTTTAAAAGCCTGAGAGAGTCGCAAATTGGATTACGAGTCTCTTTCATGTCCAGCAAATATTCTTCTTTGCCTTCCTTCTTGTCGTCCTTCATTTCGAGCTTTTGCAACAGAGCCTTTATCCTCGACCACGTGGTTTTGCCTCGACGATGACCACCACCGACATCCCCAGGCCCCGCTGCTCGTTCCGCTATTTTAATTGATTCTTTCTTCGGGGACAAACGATATTTGACCAACAAATGTTGAAGCCCTCGATCGGTAACCTGTTGAGAACATGCGACATCGAGAACTACCAAATTTGGACAAGCTCGACCGATAGATGCGAGAATCGAATCATCCGCTATGTTTTTCATCGTCAGGCTTCGCAAATAAATCATATTAGTCAGAGCGCCCCGTAACAAATTCGAGTCCAAACGCAATATCGCCGTCCGTTCGAGTTGCAACGATTCCATACCGATACCCTCGCTCGATAATAACTTGAACAAATCTGCTTGATGACTGCATCCGTAATAACAACACAATCTTATACGCAATTTTTTCACATCCGGTCCCAACAATATTGTCAACAGATACAATGGACTTTTAATCAAACCCGCAGAGTTGATGCTGTCGTAGTAAAGGTGATTCCATGTCTCGTCAATCATTCGGGAACGTATTGTTCCTGGCAATGAATTTACGTAATACGGCCTCAATACTCGCTTCGCATACTCGAGCACGTAAGAACCCGATGCACCCAGTGTCAATAGACTTTGCAAATTTTGGCAAACTTCCTTGAGGATCTCGCAGGCTCTTCTTCTACTTAAATCCTCCAGGCTACCGAGGACAGGCATCTTCTTCCCTCGTTCAAACTGTCAACAGACCGAATCAACCATACTCTAATAATTTGTCCAAAAATTTCGTTCTACGAACTCTCGAGGTTGCAGGGAGTTGCTTCTTGTTCGAGTGCGAGGGCAAAAAAAAACATTCGTCTTCGGGACAAAACTCTCGGGGATTTTATTCAAGGAACGATGTGAGCTACGCGCACTGTTTATTAATGCCTCGCGAGTTAATTATCTATCCGACTCGTTTAAACGCACACGAATGTCTTTCACCCGCGCCAACAACTTTCCTTCGTTAAATTACGCCTAGATGCTTGTGTAATTATACGCATCTTCGAATCACAGTTATAAGTAACTATTTTGTGCTGCAATTCACACGACTAAATTACATTTCGCGAATGGTCGTCTACGAAATTTCGGTCAATGATTAACAGCTTTTCATACGTACGAAAATTCTTTGTGAATCACGTAAATTCGCTCGGCAATTATAATAAAAACGAGAATCGATTTTTTCGTTCGTCGTGGAAACCTTTAAATTGGTTCAACTTTTTTAATATCTTTTTGCCGGAATAATGAGGAAAAAGTAAAAAAAAAAAAACAGAAATATCGTAAATCTGGGATTCGGTGTGTCGAAACGCCCCGTCGAGAGTAACTTTTGTTTACGACCGGAAGTACTTCGTTGTCGAAACAAGTTTCGTCATGAAATGGTTTTTTTTTTTTTTTTTTTATCTCTAATGACAAACAATACCGATGAGGAAGTTTTCCGGTTTCCTCAGTTTTGTTATTTTTTCATACGCACATTCTATGGGGATTGAAACGCGCGTCGTTAGTTTCGTTGAAAAATCGTTAATACTAACGAGTATTAAGAAAACCACGAGGTTACTACAACATACACGCCGCTCCACATACGCACGAAGCTAAAAAAAAGCGATATATTTCGATATTTGGATCGGTCCGCATGAAAAATAAAAATCAATATTTTTCGATTGACGCAATATTTAAGATTTTGCTAAATTTGCCATTGCCTCCTCGCATACTGGCCGCAGCAGCCATCAATTTTACACTTGAATATTCCACCCGAAAACCGGAATTTCAAGAAATTTTTCTTACTAGGGGTTTCGTGATAGTTTGCCGGTCGGTCGGTCAGTCATTATAGTCACAGTCACCAGACCGGCCGATACGCCAAGTATTTCGGTACGATAGATCCGGGCTACATAAATGGATATACAGCGGAGCACACTGGGAGTTGTAACATGCGGACTACCAGGTTAACTATCACCACGACACGTGCCAGCAGTACCCGCTTAAACTCGATCCAGCACCTGACTGAGATAGAGATTTCCCTCGATCGCGACGCAATATCCACGAGACATATGCACCGAGCGAAATAATGCAACGCCTTTATAATTCACGATAAATTATATCCTTCGGAATTATTCAATTCGTTATATTCACCTCTTATGGTTCGCTCTATTCCCAGCCCATATCGTTTATCTGCCAAAATTTACAATGATTTCTCTCATCGGACCGAAGCAAACGAAAAAACTTGATGATTATCCGTTCAGGTGAAAAAACTACTCGACACTGCTGGTCCAATGCCAAATTTCCGTAACCGTTGTTTGCTGAGTTGAATCCGCTAATTAGATCAATCGCGATCACACTCGGTTGGACGTCAACCACTCGAATTTTCTTAGTTCAAGATTTCGTCTTGGTCGCTCGATATCGTCGCCTTTTTTATGAGAAAGGTGTTCGGATGAATAACGAGTTGAGTGTATTCCCAAACCGGCGTTCGTCGATTTATTGAAAATTTATATTTTTTGCCCGTGGACAAGTTTTTTTTTATCCTTGAGAAACGTCCACTCTCGAAATCTTGCTTTTGCGAAAGAATCTTCGCCTGAAATTTTTACTACGACCGGTCTCAAAAGTTTGTTTACGCCAGAATGAGATAAATTTGTAAACACCGTATCGCGCGCTCTATCGAAATGGCAAGAAGACTCTAATTCTCGAAGCATTTCTCAACACGCATCGTCGGGATTATCAATAAGTTCGACCTTGAACTCGGAAAACACAATTTACATTGAAAAACACCAAAAATATAGATGAAAAGCTTTCGTTTGATCTCGCAGACTCGCGTAGTTAATAACGACAACGAGGAAATGCGATAGATTCGAGCTCACGTATCCATCCTTTATTAAACCTTTCGAAAATTATATCAGACGTAGATTTTACTCAGGATTCGTCACCGGTATATAAAAATAATAATTTAAGAAGAACTTTATTGAGAAACAAACACTTTTCAACTTGAATTGAAAATATTGCATTTTTTATCCGATTTTTGTTTATCGCGAACTTGTGGATGCTTTTTTTTCCGACACTGTAAATTTTTTCGCTCAACAGTGAAGCTTCTTGCCCCCGTAAATTAGATAAACGAGACAAGGAAATTGTGAGATAAATGGGGTCTGTTTCTCACTACCTTAGCGAAGAAGCAAGTCCCGTGTTGGTGTCTCCTGAGCGGCTGCTCGTGCTAGACTGATTGCCAGTCTTTCTCACCGGGCAATCGTAACCTCAACGACTCGATTCGTCGTCTTTCGTCTTTTGCTCACTCTCTCTCTCTCTCTCTCTCTCTCTCTCTCGCTGTCGCTCGTTTGTTTTTTTTTCACGCTCGCACACTCACTCTCTTTTAAGACGATCGCGACCTCGTCGATGTCGTCGTTGTCCTCGTAGTTTACACATGAGTTTACTCTTTTTCGAAGCCCTCACACATCCTCGCTAAAGAGCGCGCGGCTGCTTCTTCCCGATATTCTCTTCATATTTCGCAGCTTCCATTCCTTCAGTTTTTGACATTTTTATTTTTCTTTCGTCGACGCAAAAATTCTCGTATCGCGACTTTTTTTTATCAACCACATTTTATGCTCTTCATTTCTCTTTCTCTGTCTCTTTTTCTTTAAGGTGTTGAATTACCTGCATCCTTCTTTGAACGGTCATTATGAGTGCTGACCTATTCCTTTCCTCTCGGTTCAAGTTTGTGGCCATTTTTCTGATCATTCTTTCCACGCTGGCTCCATAGGGTTTTCCATTTTTTCTATTCCACTTTCAATCCTTATCTCCGAGGCTCATCAAGTAATAACGTCGTGCGGCATTTCAAGGGCTTATCTACGCTTTAAATAACACGCAATGTCGTAACCAAATATTGTACTGTTTTCATTGGACAACTTCTGCCAAAACAAAGAGCAGTTGATGTCATTTTTCGTATTTTTATGTCAGCGTTATGTTCCTTTATAATTGAAAAAAAAAAAAATCGTGCCTCACAGCACGTAACAGCGAAAGAAAAATACCGGACGAGATCTATCTGGAATTGAGTAGAGATCTATTTGTTTTATTGCGACATTGAAATAACGCGTATTTGATTGATTTGTGGGACATTCCATACCGAAACGTGCCGACGGTCCCATTTTTGTTCCATTTCTTATTTTATTTTCGAATTATAGTTTGATTATGATTTTTTTTTTCAATGCCCAGTTTCTATGGAAATGTTTTGGGCTTCGGGGAAAAGGTGGATTTTTCTCGTCAACTCAGGTGCACGTGATCGCAGGTTTAGATTTCTTATCGGAAGCTCGAACCCTCTCATCGAGAGTGAGAGTGCACGAGTCGATCCATCCATCGGTGTAATGAGGGGAACGAGGGAGAGAAAGAGGGGCAGGTTTCATGCTCAAATGTGGGTCATACGCGATGGATGGGAAGCCCAGGACGAGAGCAAGAGTGATATGTCGATTCGATCAAATAACGTTGCACGTCAAAAGCCCTGGCGAAGATCCGACTTCCTCGTGCTTATTTTCTTGGCACCTCAAGGAAATCCGTCCCTCTCATCATTTTTCCATCGATGATGCTGAAGTTCGCAACGTTGGAATGCAACAAAAAATAATGATTTTTAGTAATAATTTGTTTCATTTTCTAAATCATCCGAATTTTTCGAGCCGGTTTATTTTTCTGGGGCGGAAAACCGATCATTTTATAATTGCAGTTTTTATTCTGAATATAAATAATGCACTTCAGCAAAGAAAAAAACTGATTTCGTTGCATTCCAACGATGCAAACTTCAACGTCATTTTCATCGTCACGTTTTGCATTCGATAATACTGGTAACTAATCGCAATCGCACTCCCTCATGCAGATGGACCGGAAGTGACTAAATCGCTAGACGTAGATTTCATCGTGGCAACAAGTTATTGCCTGAAATACTCGTGTGCTCACCGCCACATCACTTTTTTGTCTAATGAACAAAATGTTTGATTGACCCTTGGTGACTGCAAGTAGGCGATCGTGACGATTACGAGTTGAAAGACAGTGCCTTTGTGACGGAACGTGAGGTATGCAAGGCCACGGATAATCTAATATCCCACAGTCGTAATTCTGTCAAATAAGAAAATGAGAAATTTTAAGTTTTGATATTTGAACGAAATAAAGGCCGACGACTTTGTCAGACTGCTGCGGCGACTTTAGGCCAATCTCGAGTTCCTTTTTCCTCTGCGAGCAAAGCAAATAACGATTATTTTAGTGACTGCGTCATCGAATGTGTTTTTTCCAAAATTCATAATTCAACACCGAAGAAATTTTTTTTCATTCGTTTAAAAAAAATAAAATACTTTTCCCTAGACACGACCCAAGATAAATTATGCAGTCCGCGTTCAAACGTCGGCGACACACAAATGCATCCGGGAATCCTCCGCTCTCGAGGGACTGTTTACCCACCGACGAGTCATCTATAAATAATTAATCGATCAAATCAACTGGTACTCATTAACCACGGCGATTACACATCTTCGGAGTAACAGTTTGTTTTGCTGTACGTTTCTTTTTTTGCCTCCACTCGTAACGCGTAAATGAATTTGAACCGCGACTCCTTCGCTCTTTGAAAAATTTTTGGTCGAAACTTCCGATATGCTCGTGATGCATCGTCGAGAAAAATGACTGTCCTCAAAATGCGCTGAACCTTGATATCCGACAATAATAAAAGGGCACAAGATTGTTAAGGCCGTTCGACAGCCCGAAAAACATGATCGTTTTTGCAAATTTTTGGAAACTTGAAAATCGGGTATACGAATATTTTGTGGTTCGTGTATAGCGAATGAGTTGACGGCGGGTCTCGCGACTTTGACAGCGCGTAAAGGTGAAATGTACGAGGTCGAAAGAAATGTCTCCAGAAAAAAAAAACCGTTGTGAGGTCGACAGCATTATTGGTGTTGATAAATGTCACTAAAAATAGAAAAAAAAATGCGGAAGCCACACATGAGAATTTTACGATAATGAATTGACGAATTTACCGTTAAAAAGCCTCAGAGTTTTGGGAAATTAGGACACAATGGAGGAGGGAGCTTAATGAATGAACAAAGGGTGTCGCGTATAGGACCGTAGTCGACTCTACATATTTTATGCACTCGATTCAATTCGTTGCCTCTAATAAATGATTGATCGAACGGATTCAATGATGAAATTACCTAAGAATTTCTATCGTCGATGATTTAGTAAATTTCAAAGAATCCGATGCATTTTTGTCGAATCGCATTTGAAAACATTCGATAATATATCTGTTGGATAAAACAAATCGAGTTGATTGTATCGGCTCATTTGGGGACCTAATTGCCCGATTGAACGATACCCCGAAAGTGCAATGTACGAGTGATAGGAGTCGTCTTCGGTATCGACACTAGTAAGTCTCGCATCGAACGTCGATCTTCGTCGAATCCACATTACGTGCTGGGCCGTTGTATTCACCGGCCAACTATTTTTTCCTATCCACTTGTTCTTCATCTACCATAACTTTTTGTTTACTAACAACGCGGCGAGCTTCGATGTGACGGAACTTCACGGTCAATTATAAAACGCGTCATCCGACATACCGGAAACATGAACAACTCGTCAGCTAAACTCGACAACGACGATACCGGATAATTTATCGTCGAATTAAGCTTCCAATTCTTTTCAATCAAACGTATCCAACGATGTCGATTTTAGACTGCAGCCTCTTTTTCAAAATCAAGTTTAAATTTTCAGAATTAAGTATAAGGTTGATGCTCTTGTGGCAGAGTGAAAAATCATACGACGCTTTGTTCATGCCTATATCGTGGGAATATAAATGCATATTAATAGTTGCATTGAGGGACATCGTACGGTTGTTATTTTTCTTGAGAGACCTCGTCCAACAGCCTCACAGGTCCGTGACTTGACGTACCAATAATGAAGCGGCGAGTGTCTCTATTTTTTCCTCGTTTTTTTTTCTTTTCGTTGCCGCTTTTCCTCAAGTACTATGTGTACCATGGCCAAGAACGTTTCAGTTAAATGCTCCAAGCATCCTTAGAAAATTCCAGTTCCGCATTGCTCGGATCCCACCGAGAACTAACGCGTTTCCATATATACCGATCGTTCGCTCTTTAGTCACACATAGCCAAAGGCAAACCGAGTTTGTCTATCACTAATATTTCCAAGGGCCTTTTTTTGGTATTGCTTGCTACATATTTTGACATTTTTTACTTTTTGAACGGGCCGGCCTGTTAGAGTTTTCTCATTGAATAATAAAAACTTCTACTCGCACTGAATTTCAAAAAAGTATGAACGTCTTCGATGTTCGATTTTCAACTTTTTCCATTAATTTATTTAAAAGTAAATTTGGCATTCTTATTGGATGGCGCAGCCTCTTCGATGCAATCACCAAAGAAGTAAATATCTCGTGGAGCATTTCATAATCGCCTATGAAACGCGAGGAAAATATGAGGAAAAGTTTTTTGAGGGCCTTTGCGGAGAAGTTGGAGAGTTGTAAAAAAAAAGTGGTTCACGGTCGAATCGACGCTCGATGGAGAAAGAGACTGGTTAGAGTTGGCTGCTGATCACTTTTGCTGCTTATCGAGACGAAATATAGTTTCAGGGGGCAACACGTCAAACTTATAAAATCAAGTGGAAATGGAGGAGGAAAAATTCTAAGTCAAAAAAGTTGAAATTTCCTTTTGAATCATCATTAGCATTCCTCATTTTTCTGGAATCGTCGACATACCGCTGGTATATTTGTTTCCAGGAGCGCAGAAAAAAAAAAACAAGCGAACTTGGTTACGTTCAGTTTATTTACGTTTGCTCATAGGCTCATTCGATTCTCGGACATATCAATCGTGACAATGAATTTGTGTTGGAGCTCGTGTCTCACGATTTTACTGAAGTGCGAAAACCTCCAGAGAATTTTTCTAACAGAAATTGTTGAAAGCTTTAGGTAGAAATAGATATTTATCCAAGTTATTTTTTTGCATTCGTTATTTTTCTTCAAGTTCATTATTTGTTGTTATTTGTTGATGTAATATGAATATAAAGCAATATTTCTCACATTTCTATTGATTCGGACGAGCCGAGGATATTACAAATATCCGATGGTAATTCAGCATGAAAGCCATATGTATAAGAGATTTAAAAGTCAGAAAACGTACGAAGATAAGTCTGTATGGCGTTATAGCTCGAAAAGCGAAACCCCAGCAAGGTCACTCGGAATATACACACACTCGACGATGCGGCCCGTGCAAGTTATATTCCCGAGCGAGCTGAGAATACAAAAAAGCCACATTTGTTCGCAAGGAATATTGCCAGCAAGCGATTCAAACGAAATCGCCACAATTTGCAAACTCGAAAAAATATCATCGCGGTTTCTGAGAACTCTGTCATCGCCGTCATGGCTTGACAAACTCTTTTTTTTTGCTTTCGAAATTGGTGCTTTTTCTAAAGCTCGCGTGGTCAAGTTGTTACTTTATGTGAAATTTTTTTTTTTTGTTTTTACAGGTTGGACCCAAAGCTACTGACTTCAATATTCTCTGGATGGGCAATCATCCGAAACCCGACGTGCTCAGTAGTCTCGCGCCTTTCCACAAAGTCAATCATTTCCCCAGGTACAATTTCCATCAAAATTTCTGTATAAACGCTCAATGGATACTTTTTTCTTTCTCGATCCGGACGATGCTCCCTGCACGTCGCACAGTTTACACTATTTTCCACCAGTTGTGTAATGAAAAAGAAAAAAAAACAAAGTTTGAACCTCTTTTGTCACAGATCATACGAAATAACGCGCAAGGATCGTCTCTACAAAAACATCGAGGGTATGCAAAGGAGCAAAGGCCTACGGAACTTCGACTTTATACCTCAAACGTTTTTACTGCCAAGCGAGTCGCGTGAATTATTGACAGCCCACTTTAGATATCGAGGACCCTGGATTGTTAAGCCAAAGGCGAGCTCTCGTGGACGAGGCATTTATATCGTTAATAGTGTGAGCACAATAAAAAAAATACTATATTTTTTTATCAACTTACAAACACACAAAATTTAACTGTTGAAAAAATATATATTAATCGAAGATTTAATTGAACAATGAACAGCCGGAAAAAATTTTCACCGAGGAATCTGTGATCGTTGCCCAATATATAAACAATCCACTGCTGATCGACGGACACAAGTGTGACCTGCGTCTCTACATAGCTGTTACGAATTATGATCCACTGTTGATTTACCTCTATGAGGAGGGACTCGTCAGATTCGCAACTGTCAAGTATGAAGGTGGCAATCAGTATATTTGGAATCCTTGTATGCACCTTTGTAACTACAGCATCAACAAGTTCCACGTCGATTACGTCAAGTAAGTATTAATTTACACTTTTTCGCGGTAGTGATCGAGCCATTTGAAAAAATATATTTTCATACTTTTGCAGAAGCGACGATCCAGATGCCGAAGACGTTGGGCACAAGTGGACATTGTCCGCTCTCCTTCGACACTTGCGTTCGATCGGCCAAGACACAGAATTACTCATGCAAAGAATCGAGGATATCATAATTAAATCGATTCTCGCGACAGCCTCCGGAATAGTCAGTGGTGTTAAACAATTCGTCAAACATCCTGACACATGTTTTGGTAATTCCTTACTTAATACGTATCACTTTAAAATCTTTATATATTGTAAATTATTTTTTTTTTTGCAGAATTATTCGGTTTTGACATTCTGATCGACGATACCCTCAAACCTTGGCTACTCGAGGTGAACCTTACCCCATCATTAGGTTGCGATTCCCCCCTCGATGTTCGACTCAAATCTGCTCTCATGTCGGATCTTCTTACTCTCGTTGGTGTCCCGGCCGTTGACCCGATAATACGTCCACAAAATTTGCAATACCGAAGGGTTCACTCGGCCGAGACTCTTGCCCATAAAAGACGCAGCACCACGAAAACTAAACTTAATCGAACTGGTCTTACCTCGGAACAACAAAGAATCGTCGCTTCGGCGAAAGCGCAGTTCGAACGACGAGGCGGATTCGTTCGTATTTTTCCAAGCCCCAAATCGTGGCAGCTCTATTCACAATATTTAGGTGAGATTACGTAATCTCTGGATGCCGTTGCAACGGAATTTATGACGTTGAAGTTTGCAACGTTGGAATCCAACGAACTTTTTTTTTTATTGCTTTGCCAAAGCTCATTATTTTGATTTGGAGTTTAATTGTCACGAGAAAAGGTTTCTGCCTCCAGAAAAAATATCCGCTCGGAAAATGTGGATTATTTTTAAAAATAAACAAATCGTCAATAAAAATCAATATTTTTTGTTGCATTTCAACGTTGCGAACTTCAGCATCATCGAAATTTTAATTTTTCGTGGTGATTAATCAGATGGAAAAAGTATCGTCAAGTAAAATCATCGATAAAGATAAACTTGGAATATTTTTCGTTGGATGGAAAGAAGCAAATTGATGGAATTGATCGATCGACAAAACGATATTGTTTCTGCTGCAGATCCAACGACGGGGATTCCCATAGTAACCGATCCCCTCGGACCCGGGAGAATGCCTCAGCAAGTCAATACGAATCACAATTTGATGCTCCACGAGCAATTGTTCCCAGCAGCCAGCCGAGCTACGGGTTTTCCTCCACCAGAAGTTGCGATCGATCGGTTGTCCAGGTAAATGATTACATTTTTAATGCCCAATGCTCAAGAACGTGGAGATATTTTTCATGAATTTTCGTCATAGATATGCGAGATACGAGCGGGCACTCGTCAAAGGTCACAAACAAAGTTTGGATCGTACCGATAGCAAAGAAAATATGGAAGTCGACACTCATCTCAAATACAAGGATCAGGTGACGCAAATGATGCAGGATGGAAACAAGCTCAGGTTCATTTTCACTTTTAATTCATTTTTACTACGAACTGCCTCATAATATTATAATTTAAAAAAAACAAACATTTCTTCAGCCCTGGCGAAGCGAGAAAAGCCTTCGGTTTGTACCTCCGATATATTCTACGCAAAATATCTCAACCCAGCACCGATTGGGCCTGCTGTGATCTCGTTATGAAATTCCTCCAACAATCCTCAAGCAACTTACGCACACCATTCTTGTTCACCGTGAGCCATTACAATTTAACCTTTTGTATTCATTACGTCAACAAAAATTATTTTTCAATAATGAAGAATGATAATGATTTAACGCTTCGAGTGTATACTCCGCGAGACACCGAATAGTCCATAATCCTCTACAACAACAACAAAAACGTATATTTACCAGAATACAACGATTGAGCAAAAATGCCTTGGGTCGTGGCCACTCAATCAAGCGTATGGACTTTAAAACGTGTTTTTCTGTTCAATTTCAGTCTCCGAGCTGCAAACTTAGCGACAAAGATCGTGCAGCAATAACGGCCAAACAATTATCCGATTTTTTGCATTTATACAATCGTGAAACTGAACTGTACGCGGATACCGTTGATCGGCCGCGAACAGTTCCCAATCAACTTTTTCAAAAGTTTCTCGTCTCCGCGAGGTTAGTTATGGTTTTGATTATCAAGAGATAAAAAGGAGGGGGGAAAAAGGTTGGAGTTTTAACATAACGCAAGGAAAATTTGATTTTACAGTGAAGAGGATCTCGATGCTATTCTGATACTTCAAACTCGTCTGTACAATTGCACTCACACGTTTTTGGGGAAAAGCAGCTTCGCTGGCAATTTGCGTGGGAATAATTTGTTGGATTCGTTGCCGCAAATAACGTCGAGAGTTCACTCGAACGCGGTACTAACGGAACCGTGCAAATGTTTTCAACCGAGCACCAACAAACTTGGAAAAGCATCAACGAACACGTGAGGTTCGCAACCTCGTGACAATATTGTCGCGATTCGTATATAACTCACCGACGGATCCATAGTGCGAGTTGCTAACCGTCCAAAATTAATAGAAAATAATACCTCAGATTAAAAATTGCAAGTTATATTTTATCACAGCGTTCCAGCGTCGTTCGCTTCGAATTTCAAAGTCCATCGAGATCGTCCTCGTTGAGTTCTCACACTCTATCATCGATTTCAAAACTCTTTTCAGTCATTCCAGTTTTGCTTTCATCGCATCTTTCGTGCGATTATTCTCACAATCGAAAAATATTTATATTCCCGCGTAAACTCTCCATAGACTTATTTTTTCTAATCTCATAGATAAATAATATCCTTGAAATTTTATGACGATTTTTTTGTTTTTTTTTTTTCATTCTCATTTCGTTGAAGCGAGATTTACGGGCGCGACGAGTACACGATTTATAAGAATATTAACAACGACTCTCATTTGTGTTCTCCTGTGTCTGTCTAGCTCCTAGTCATGCAGATGTAACTTGTTACGAATCTTCGGGTGATGAGCCTGTCCTCGAAGGATCGTTGCGACATTCATTTTTTCGGATAATCTGAAGAAATATCTTTCAAAGCAGTACAATCGTCGGCACAAATTCGCCAAAAAATCTATTTTTTCCGTCAAACACCCAGTACGTACGTTCTAGTAGAAAAATTTTCAAATATTATCCTAATGATAAAATAACGAAGCGAATTAAGGATCTCGATGTGCAAAAATAATCGCGTAGCTACGAAATATTCTTCTTGCGTCAATTACATTCTTCGGCGAATCCTCGCAGAGACTTGTTTTTCAGTTCGTAACAGCCAGAGGATGTAATCCTCGTTCGGTCTCTCAAAAACCGAGAGATGCTTTAGTCGTTGTCGCTTCTCGTCCCACCGACTGCTTGAAAGTCGATTTATTATATATGAAGAGTTTTGCAAACCGTCTGAAAAAAGTCCGAAAAGCATAAAAGGATTGAATTCCATTGCGATTGTGCTGTGATACGAATAATTTATTTAATCGTCGAGAGAAAGTGAGACGATTGGGCGAGTTTGCGATATCATTATTACGTAAAAACTAAATCTTGAAGATGAAAAAAAGATTGAGAAAAACTTTCGACAAGCAGCGAATCCGTGGTATTTTTTGTTGTATAGTTAATGATAATCCAATAATTGAACAACGAATATATTACGAAGGGCACAAACTCGTATGTACATAGAAATCTTTCCAATATTGCGGCGCACCTGCTGAGCAATACTTTTCTTTGGGCTTTTCATCGGTCGAGTTTAAGTTTTTTTTTTTTTTTTTCTCGAACCGAATGGGTTGAAAAAAAATTGAACCTCTCTCGAGTATTTTCTTTGTAGCGGTGGACGATCATCGGAAAGCCACGCGCGCATGTAAACAGTGTAAATACTCAAAAATGAATATTTCTATTACGAACCTTGAGCGCGAAGTAAGCGTAAAAGTCGAACGGATTCTCAATTTTATGTTTGGCACGTACATCATCATTAGAGTTTAGCTCGTTTAATCCGTTCCGATTAAACGGTTTTTCATTTGTTTTCTGTCTTTTGTTTAACACTTATCATTTTATACTTTGTTGTTGTACGTAAATGTTTATTTTTCCGTTTTTCTGTGTTACTAATTTTGTTCGAGTATTTTTGTTATGAAAATTCGCACACGATAGATATAGCACAAATAAAAAAATAATATTTATTGAATACGTCGTCATAAATAATGTTTCATACGAAAATGAAATGTGCGCCGTTTTGTTTATGGCTATAAGCTTTTTCTATGTCGTTTATTTTTCCACCAAGACTGGATTTAACAAAGTATTTTTTTCTTGTATAACACGCATATCGCTGCTCACACCACTGCTCGGTCGTGGTTCCGCCGTGCATGGTATATAACGCGTGTGTGACAAGTACTAGCGTTCTTAAACTGCCTTCAACCGTTATTCAACATGTCTTGTGAAACGTTTGTTAGTTATGGAATATTTACGAAGGAAAGAATTCTCCTCGTTGCTTTGGTGTTGATTTAATAAATCGTCCAATACTCGCGTCGGCTTAACTTTAAAAAGGACAGAGAAATTATAATTGGTTACGATGCTCGATGTACTTAATATCAGCAGCAGTTTGGTCTTTCACCTTTGGAATAACATTATAGAAATGTGTTCAACGTTGTTCCGCATTGTATCTCAAAGATTTTGCCTAATTTACTTGGTCAACTATGTTTCATGGCCACCAAAATTATTTACAAATCCGATTGATTATTGAATAAGCAGAATGTATGACGCGGAATAATGTTAGAAAGAGTGTGCTGAAAAATAAGACGTGTCAATAATGCAGCATTTTTTTTCTCTTCAAAGAGACATACAGATTCAAAAATCACTATTCTCTTTTACCTGTGATGTGTGAAATTTCCTAGTCAGCTTTTTCAGTCTTTATATTTTTCCCAATTGAAACGAGTGAATGAGGTTCGCGGTTGGCGACATATTTGCAGCATTCATATTGGCTACAACATCAAAATTCGAAATATTCAAAAGAGTAGGAATTGCGTAAATATTCGCGCATTTTTTGCCTTTTTCCACATCGCATCTTCTTTATTGAATCTGTTGTATGGAGAAAATTATACAATACTTTTAACTAGTAAATTCCGCAGGCACATAAAAAAATGATAAGCGAGTTCAAATCAAGTTCGCGACAATTTTAGTCTAAGGTGAATTGAAGGCTCAATAAAATAATAACAACTAAAAATTTGCTGGCTTAAGATAACGACATTCGTTATGTACAGTTTGTACGCAGTAGCCGATTTTCTCCTCAGACTTATACAATCTTTATGAATAATTAAACTTATTAACAATTCTTGTAAAATTAACAAATTCGAAACATTTATAATCTTGGATCGTAATGCCTGGATCGCCGAGAAACATATTTTTCCCACTGTACAGCAGTATCTTGAAAAAAATGCAATACTAATAAAAAAAATTCAATAGATACTTGGACCAAGTTTTTTATATGTATAATATAACCTTGGAGCCCCTGCAAATAAAAAAAATAGAGTTCGCGGTTTGAACCGTTACATCTATACAGTTCCCATAATAAGAATATGCGTTCGATTTAAAACAATTCCTTTTTTGTTCAAACTTTAACGTGTATTCGATCTGGAATGCGGTTGCGTTTTTTGAGAAGTACGGATTATTGCGTCTTCCTGCACTTCCCACATAAAGTGCGGAAATGAAGGACAAATGGCGGCGGGTGAGCGCCTATCCAAAGCTGCTGTGGCGCCTGTGGCCCTGTGGCCTGTGGCCTGTCCTGTGGCTCACTGTCTCAGTGGCTGCGTGGCTGTGGCTGTGAGAACTCGACGCCATTTCTTTGTCGTTCGGTAATTCGTCATTGTCGGAATAAGAAACGAGCCTGCTTTCGCATAGGTTTATATCGTCAATGTCCCGGATGTCTACTTTTTATTGAATCCGCATGAAAAACAGTTAAAACATTGTTGAAATGCTGTTGTTGGCATTTCCAAATGGAAAAAATAAATGCAATCCTCTTCGCGAGTGAGTTCAGACCTAATACGAGGAGGTTAGAAGCGGTGTGTTTTAATAAATACACACAAATAAAGGAGAAGTGACTCATGAATATTGCATGATCCGAGCATTACAAAGATCTCGATAATGTGAGTAGCGTTCAATCGGCGTTGATATTATGTATTCATTAAAAACACAATAACAATTCTAACCTTACTTTGGTCCTATCAGATAAAATGGAACCTGAGGATAACGTTATTTTTGCTCATTCGTCCGAAGACGACGTGTGCAACGATATCAATAAATTTGAAGCATACAAAAACCAAGACGGCAGAGTCACGCCGTTGGTGAACAATGAACAAATGCAGTCCATGGAAAAATCTTGCAATTGGTCCGATGTTTGTAGAGTTTGTGCCAACACCAACGACCATATTATACCAATATTTGAAGCGGAGGGAGCCCAACATGATTTATCTGACAAAATCCACAAATACCTGCCGATTCGGGTAAATTTCATGTTTTTTTCTGGCATATTCTACCTATGATCGGAGGCTATAAAATAATTGTTTTGCAGGTTGCAAGAAAGGATACGTTGCCGCTGCAATTATGTTATCACTGCGCGGCAACCATCCTCGCTTGGCACGAATTGCTGGAAGGTTGTTTGGACGCGGAAAAACAACTCTTACAAATGCAAGCCGGCCAGAGCCTGGAAGAACAGAATGAATCAAATTTGAGCAAAGTATCCATTGACGATCCTCCGTCCATTCAAATCGATAAGCAGGAATCACGATCCATCGACCAACAGGAAGAAGAGACGGAAGAAGTCGTCACGGAGGAAGAATCGACTTTGAGGTACGGTATAATTTGTTTTCTTCAATATTGATTGAACACTCAAACCCACGGGAACTGTATGCGAGCGAGAAATATGCCGGAACCAACGAAAGACGAATATAACTTTTGCAACGATTCGCAAGTTAAATACAAAACGAGCTAGTGAGAAAAGAGAAAAATATTAGCAATGGCTTTAAGTTTATTGGAAGGATAATACAGGCAAGGAGAAATCTCAGAGTTGGACCGTTGAAAGAAAGAGGAGACCCCAGTGAAGCTTTGACTGTTTTACAGGTCCGATAGAGGCGGGGAAAGATTTTCAGTATTCCTTGACAAGCAGCAAATGTCTCGAAATTCAAGAAGAGTTAAGAACGAAGTTTCTCCAGAAGCATTTGATAGAAGCGCAAATATTATATGGGAGGAAGATTGCGTTAAAGAGGAAAGTGTTGCGCCGGATGTAGATTCATCAGAGGCTGGAAACGCGAATACCGGGGACGAAGAGCCGGATGCACGTGATTCAAGAAATCGACGATGCAAAATGAATATTTTTCGTCGTTCCGAGAGCAATAGAAAGTCTGTGAGTGAGGCAGAGTCGGAGAGAAAAATTAATGACTCATCCGACGTTGGTGAAAAAAAATCCAACAATTATGATGAATCGGCGAATGCCAGGACGAAAGAGGACAAATATTCGTCGAGCTCATCAAGAAAATTGTACAAATGTAACGAATGCTCGAAAGCTTTTCGTGTCAAAGATTCCTTAAGTCGTCACGAGCGTATACATCGTGACGAAAGACCCTTCACGTGCCACGTTTGCGGCAAACAATTTCGCGATTCCGGTGGTTTATCACGACACATAAAAGACGTGCATGCGAAAGTGAAAAATTTCAGCTGCGACTTATGCTTCAACAGTTTCTCTTCGAGAGCAACGCGCGACGATCATCGGAGAACTCACACCGGGGAGAGACCGTACCATTGCGATAAATGTGATAAATCCTTTAAATCCCGAGCGTCTCTATACATACACGGTAAACTCCATACCGACCACTATCCATATCCGTGCGGTCATTGCGAAAAAAAATTTCGTCGGAGGCAAGAAATGCTCGTGCACGTATCGACTCATACTGGTGAAAAAAATTACAGCTGCGACGTTTGTTCCCGAAGATTTCGCGTCAAGACCGAAGTCACGAGACACAAATTGACCCATTCCGAGGAGAAGCCATACGTTTGTGCCAAGTGCGGTTTGACCTTTCGACAAAATCGTTACCTCACTAACCACGTTAAAACGAGACATCCGCAATCGTCGAAAGATTGAACTTTCCTCAAAAACACACATACACAGACATACAATTAACGAAAAATTGAAATCGGAAGGTGCGACTGACAAAAAATGTTCTTCTGGCTTTTCTTTTTTCTTTCCAGATCCGACGAAATCCGACGAGATACGAGTTCGGAGAAATTATTTAAAAGAGCAACCGGAAACGTAGCCTCGTCCGAACAAAAAGATGCGCCAAAGTTGGAAAATTTGATGGTGTCGTGTGAGACATGTACGAGAGTATTTAAGAGAGAATCCAATCTGAAGAAGCATCGAGCGAATTGTCGAGTTGAAAAAGAAGCGATAATAGAGCGGAGAGAAAAATTTGAGGAGCGTATAGCAAAAAAATTGACTTGTCAAATATATTGTTGCAATTACTGCGAATATACGACGAGAAAAAAAAAGTTACTGAACGTGCACGTTGATCGGGAACACGAAGAAGCGGTAAAAAGGATGAAAAAAAGTAATAAAGATGATGTGAGACGCGTGGACGAGGAGGAAATGATTGTCAAGGCGAGAATGGAAGCGAACGGTCGGGTCTATTATCATTGCAACGATTGTGGCAAAAATCTATTGTCTCGTTACACGTTCGCATGGCACATGAGGATTCACACGGGTGAGAGACCATTCACTTGTCACTTGTGCGGCAAACAATTTCGCGTTAATCAAGGCTTGGCTCGACACTTGCGGGAAACCCACGCGGGAATAAAAAACTTTTCGTGCGACATTTGTTGCCGGATGTTTTCGACGAAACGCAACGTCGAGGATCATCGTCGTATACACACCGGCGAGCGTCCCTTCGTTTGCAACGTTTGCGGCAAAGCCTTTAAGCAAAAAGCCTCCCTCTTCGTACACAATCGTACTCACACCGATTCCTTTCCGTTCAAATGTAATTATTGCAATCGAGGCTTTCGTACGAGGCCACCCCTCGTTTTGCATCTGACCAAGCACACCGGTGAAAAGCCTCACACTTGCGACGTCTGTCATCGTGCTTTTCGCATCAAATACGAACTCAAACGTCATCGTCTCATACATTCGGAGGAAAAACCTTGGCGCTGTACCGACTGCGGTATGGGCTTCCGTCAGAAACGATATCTCGTTAATCACCGAAAATGCAATCACGAGTGTAGCAAAAACGCGAGTAAGAACCAGTGAGGTAAACGATTCATCGAAAAAAAACCGACGATCAAGGAAAAACCGCAACAACGAAAAATCAATGATTCCTCGTAGCTGTGCTTTCGAATTTAAATTCGAATCCTTAACGGATACCGATATTGTCACGTTTCAGATGCTTCGAGAGTCGTCAAGAGGGAGAAATTAGGATCGACGGAGATGAAAATCATCGAGAGAAACGGAGAAAGCTCGGCGTTGTTGAGAGTGAGCAACGCGAGCAATTGTTACGTCGTTCAAAAATCCGCGATGGAAAAATAACTCGATACAAATGCGAACGATGCAACAAAATATTATCAACGTCTTACAATTTTCTGGCTCACTTGAAAAGCCACAGCGGTGAAAAGCCATACGCGTGTCCAGTTTGTTCGAAAAACTTTGGCTTCGCGTCGATTCTCAATCGACACATCAATGCTGTACATCGGGAGGAAAAAAAATTCGCCTGCGATCTTTGCGATCGACGACTAGCGACTC
Source organism: Campopleginae sp. 14b (assembly GCA_030522525.1). NCBI lineage: Eukaryota > Metazoa > Arthropoda > Insecta > Hymenoptera > Ichneumonidae > Campopleginae sp. 14b. The sequence continues at coordinate 42,725 of JAPYYS010000102.1, forward strand.
GAATCTCGCGGGACGAACATCGCCGGATTCACACCAACGAAAGGCCTCACGTTTGCGAAACTTGTGGCAAAAGTTTCAAGCAAAAAGCTTCTCTACACGTTCACAAACGTTTTCATACTCGTGATTTTAAACACAAGTGCCAAATTTGCGATCGCTCTTTCGGGAGAAAACAAGACCTGGGAAAGCACGAGCTCGTACACACCCGAGTCAAGCCACACCGTTGCCTAAATTGCGATAAACGTTTTCGTACCGCTGGTTGTTTGAATCGCCATAAAATGACTCACAACATTGAAAAATCTTACATTTGCGATAATTGTGGTACGACGTTCCGTCAAAAACGTTATCTCAAACGTCACCAACAAAATCTTCATGACTGAATTCTTCACGAAAACGTAAACCGCAAGACCGAATGAGATGACGAGTTGTAAATTTTCGTTCGTGCAAACGTAACTCAAGTGGATATATACAAAAATCCAATTCCGCGTTATTCAATGATTCGCGATGACAAAGGAATTGTATTTGTGTTCACAGGTCGTGCGAGGAAGAATATTCGGAAAAAAGGGATAGGCTGATAACGAGCATCAACCACGAGAGCGACATCCTCGTTTACGGGGATCGAGTGAAAAGTGTGCCTCGTCGAATATCCAATAACAGTTTTCCCATAATAACTGAGCTCGTCGAGGATACAATAATCATGGACGATCCGCGGACGTGCGACGAGCAAAGCACGATAAACAACGAGAAATGTGAGAACTTGGTGTATTTATCGAGCGAAACTTGTGAAATTACGCTCCAAGAGAGTCCTCACGAGATTTCTGATGATGTGCTGAGAGATGAGATACCACCGGATTCCCAATACAATTGTCAAGTTGTCAGAATAATGCATGAAAATGAATCGAGCTCTCTGGGAAATGATGAAAACGCAAAAAGCAAGCCGAATCTTTCGATGGTGGGCTCAAATGTTTATTCACTTTCGTCCGAAATGTTAACGGAATGCCAACAACCAAAAACTACATACATGTGCGAATTTTGTGGTAAAACTTACGACTCGTTGTTGCATCTTCGTACTCACCAAAAAGACGCACACGCCAGTTTGAAATTACACATGTGCGATATGTGCGAACGGAGTTTTACGTTAAAGTCGACATTGGAGAACCATCGTCGATTGCACGCGAGGCAAACGCCTTACAAATGCACCTATTGTGATAAAAAGTTTCGCACCGCAAACGCGATGTACATTCACGAGCGTAAACGCGATAATTGCAAACCTTACGTGTGCACCAAGTGCGAAAAAAGATTTTTTACGAAAGAGCGTTTGTCGGTGCATTTGTCGACCCACCAACATAACGTCTCGTACTCTTGTGACACGTGTGGCAAAAGTTTCAGCGTTAAGAGAAATTTGCTGCGGCACTTTCGAGTTCATACCACCGACGAAACTTTCGTTTGTTCTTTTTGTCCCTCGAAATTTCGACAGAAAAGATATCTTCGAGTACACAATCAGATTCATCATCCCGACCAATAAAAACTCATGGAACAATTGTAAACGTGTCGATCCGTGCTGCATTTTTTTCAACATTTTAAAGTTTGTCAATAATATGCTGAGAGTTATTCCCAAGGAGAAAGACAAAATAAATTATGCGGATCAAAGGAAAAATCTAGAGTATGAAATATTTTTTTTTAATCGTTCCCAATGTTACGCGTACCGTTTCATCTGCATGCATGGTCCTTTGATGAAAACTTTAAATCGTTTCCAGGTCGGAGGAAGTAAAGGCGGGACCTGAAGATATTTGCATGATTCCTGCCAAGGAAAAACGAGCGAGGGCAAAGTCGTCTGTAGAAATATCTATAAGGAAAAATGAGAGAAGGAAGAATATGTTTGACGATGATTCGAAACCGGTGATGGTTATGTTGGGAAGCCAGACGGAGAGCTGCTGCTGCTCCGAAGAGAAAAGAAAAAAAAAAGAAGCGGTGGTTGCAAAGATCGTGAAGAAGAAGCCAGCGATTTCGAGGGATCCCTACGTTTGCGATCTATGCGGAAAAAAATTTCTTCTTCGTAGCAGTTTAAAGTGCCATTTGAAACTACACACCGGATTGAAATATTTTACGTGTCACATATGTGGCAAGCAATTCACTCAAAACGGTTGTTTGTATTATCATCTGAAACACGTTCACGCCGGGGTGAAAAATCATTCGTGCGACATTTGTGGAAGATCGTTCGCGATGAAATCGACGATGGAGGATCATCGTCGTTCCATTCATACCGGAGAACGTCCCTACGTTTGTCATTCTTGTGGCAAAACGTTCACAACCAAATCCTCATTGTACATACACAGTAGAATTCACACTCAGAATTATCCTCACGAGTGTAAATATTGCAAAAAGTCTTTCAGATGGAAACAACAATTGATCGGTCACGTGACTATTCATACGGGGGAAAAAAAACATTCTTGCGACGTCTGCGGCAGAGCTTTCGGTGTTAAAAATCAACTCACCAGACACAAACACACTCACGATACTGCTAAGCCATACAGCTGCGAAAAATGTGGCATGAGCTTTGGCCAAAAACGCTACTTATCGAGCCACGAGAGATCCAAACATCATCGATGAGCAGACTTTCATTATTATTTCAATAAACTTGCCTTTTTACATATTTTTCCACCGCGAGTTTCTTTTTATTCTCAATCCAAAGGCATCGTATGTATGTATAACATTCCAACTCACACGGACACACTCCGCGCGCGTTCAACACAAAATGATTGGCTAAAAACTCGTGTGCATATAATTATCATAGAGGCGCGATCGATCGTACTTTTCCCACTCATCTGCCGAACTAATTTTTTTCATCTATCGTTAAATTTTATTCTTGGCTGTCAAAATATTTTTCAGCAGTTTTGAAAAATTCCAGATCGCGCTCAAACGTTCTACAATATAAAAGAAAAAGTTTTCACACTCGTCTAATATCGAATCAACGATTTTCTGGTTAAGTGTTCGAACCTTCGAAGTGTGGATCCTTCAGTTCAATTTCCGCGGGTAGGCCTTGACAGTGTTGAACATGCTCCTGACAAATGGAAAAAAAATTTAATCAACAAATTTGTACAAGTCGAATATGCTTCTATTATCCTACTGGAGGATTACGATAGAAACCGCCCCACAGGGACAGCGCAGTATACAGTGTATACATACATCATAGGAAGCCTCGTCGAGAATGTGGCGAGGATTTCTCGGGCACGTTTTTTCCATCAAATCTCCGATGAGACATCGTTCAAGATGACATTGAAATTCACTCAATGGCATTCTGTGAGATTTGTCCAATGGACATAAAACTATTGTATTCTCGATTGATCTTCGAGAACATTGAATGGAATTGTTACCGTTTTTCGGCTTTTGGTTTTGCATCACGTATTATTATATTTTTCTCGTATAATTAATATGAACGACATAAATACGAGGGATTCAGTCCGCCGCACTGGGCACTCGAAGGCTCAAGTTAAAAATAAAACTTTTAAAGCTCATGTGTTTAGGTTAAATTTTTTCGAAAAGGACACGCAGCTTCAAATTAAATGTTGTTTATTCTGCGTACAGAGAGGAATATCTTGTATGATAGCGCGAGTGTTGTTCCGTCGTTGCTCGCGCTTCAGCAACAGCAGACTACTTTCTCCTTGCTTTCTTTTTTCGTCTAGCGACTTGTTGCGCTTCCCTTGACATGTGTAAACAATGGCGTCGGCATCAGCAGGACGCGTGTGTTTACAAAAGGCTTTATTGAAATCTAAAATTACTCTTTGTCGGCGAAGAGGAGAAGCACAAACATTTTATGGCGTGATATATTTGTACAATTCTTGAGAAATTTTCATAAAAGAATAACGAAATATTTGGAAAATTAACTTGACACATATTTTCAATGCAAATTCAATTTATTAAGAAAACTAATTACACATTTACCGAAGCGCAATGATTTTCATATAGAAAACAAATGATTGCACAGTCAATTATAAAAAAATAGGCTGGTGCTTTTACAAATAAAGAACAAAACTCTTGCTGCTTGAGGGACGACTTTTTTGGTTCCTTTATTGAGTCAAAACGTCCGAATAGTTGAATTCTTGAAATTTAATTTGTGCTTTAATTATTCAGAGTACTCAAAACGCAACAATCGTTAATCGCTACAAAGAACGGTGTGATTTAGCCAGTTTGTCTTTATAAATCGATCGTTCTATTTTCCAAATCAAAATAACAATTCGCCACGTGATTTTCAATTCAACTTATTCTTTCATCAGAGCAAGACTTTTTTTCATGGAATATTTTTTTATGAGCACGTGGCAACGAAAAAGTAGGGGTTTTTTTTCAATCCCCAACAGTAATGTGGATGTGAGGAAAGTCCCAAGTGTTGATTTTTTGCGATTCGATTTTTCATTCTAATTGGTATGATGAGTTGAGTTTAAAAATTATTTGAATTTACTGGGAAGTACAAAATGTAGACATTGTTTGTACTTTTAGGGAAATAAATGGAATATGTGTGAAAGCTTATTTGTGTAATCATGGCACTCGAAATAATTTCAATGGCTCGTTCATGTAATTTTTTGTGTCTGTGAAAACTTCTCGGTGCCTTTTCGTGTTTCGCAAGTTTTGCATGGCCTTTTCATGGCAGGTAGCGCCCCCACGAATCCCTGCTCAAGCCATCGGCTAATCTTTTTTAACATCGGAAGAAAGATTTGTGACGGAAACCTGTTGATTTTCGCGGCTTCTGATTGGTTTCCATTTTTCTAGACTCTCAAAATCGAAGGGGATACCACCACGTCCGAATCTAAACTTCGGTGGATTTTCCTGTTTCTTTGGGCTGGCGAAAGTTGCTGCACATTTGTGATTTGTAGCGGTGAAGCCGTTTCGTTGGTCACAATTGTGCGAAAAGTTCTCTTTATTGTCTTCGAAGTTAGGGTTCATTAGAGTCTTCATTTTATTCTTTGATATCTTATGTAAAAGTTCGGTCCTTTGTTGATCGAGAAGTCTCTGCTTTGTCTCAACATTTGCCAATTGTTCGGTGAGCTCAGCGACGTCGTTCTCCGTTTCTACCGGGCTTGTCATTTTTACTGGCAAACTAGTAGCCTCATCCTGCAAAAATATTTCTCTAACTTGCATTATTTCGGCTTTTGGTTTTTCTGATATTTCAGCAATTGGAACAGCAGTCGCTGGTCTTGCTGGTTTCGGGGAGAATGCGTCCATTGATTTCCGCTGCGTTGCTTTATCAGTATTTCCACGAGAGCTCGTGTTCAAAACGTAAAATTCCGGATGAGCCTTGGAATTATCTTCGAGTTGACGATCGAACAGAGTTTTTTCCGTGGACTCGTTGTCTCCGGTCGCTTCAAACAATTCTGCGCTTGGTCCGTGAGGTCGCCTCAAATTGCCTGATATTTTAACACATTTCTCACAATCGTTAGAATCTTCATAGGACTTGGATTCATCGAGCATCGAAGCATCGGCCGACATCGCCAATGGTCGATTGTGAGGACGACGGACTGATTTTGGTACATCAGATTTCTGAAACAAACGAGTGTCACTTTTACATGCGAGCTAAATGCTCAATTCAACATTTTCTTTCCTCGCAGGGATACATTTTTTTTCAACCTGAGGAATTTGAGAATAATCAATGCAGCAGATACTAAAGACTGTAAACTTTTCTCAATTTGAGAGAAAAAATTCTATCAACCATTTTTCTATAAATTGTTGTTTCCGTTTCATTCCTTTTTTTCTAGTCCATATAAGCAATTCAATCTCTAGGAGATTAAAACATTAAGGAATCTACAGGGCTCTTGTACCTCCGTGAGCTTGGCCGTTGTTTTGATCTCAATCGGTAGTTCGGCTTCCAATTGTTGATGTCTGCGGCGTTCTTCCAACCTGAACTGTTTTTTTTTGGCTTTGGACAAGCCGATGCTACTGCGTAAAATAGGACGTTCCAGGCATCGTTCGAGGGGGTCGTAGGTCATGACGCTCGGCTCCTGACAATCAGAAAAACAATTGGCAATGAAAAGTCTGTTGAAAAACTCAAGCGTTCAAAGTTTATTTGACGTTTATGCTTATCGACGATCTAAATATTTCAAGACAGAATAAGCGATATTTACGGCGTCCCAATCTTTGTCGGTGTCCGGCACAGGAGCATTGATAGCGCTGCTGACAGGAATGGAAGCAACGTCTCTCCCGACCGCTTCGTCCGTCATGACTTTCGAGCCCATCACGTTGGTTAAATTTTCACATTTGTTATCGCAATGATCCTGAAATAAAAAATATACAAATATTTCGAAATAGCGCGACGCCCTAAAAAGGAGGAACGAAAATAAAAATTGTACTGACCAAATATTCGCATCTCTCGACGAAGTGTAGAGGATTCCAAGGGCATCGTATTTTCGTCCCGCTTTTGTGATTTTTGATACATCGCACGATGTGATATTGCATCCGGCTCCGTAGAATTCGATGAGATTCGTCAAAAGGACACGTCACATAGTCATCCACTTTGTGCGTTGGCAAAACCATTGTCCAGACCTTATCACGCTCGAAAGCGAAAATATGAGAGCTTTTTTGTTTAGAAAGTAGCCGACGTCGCGAAAGATGAAACGATAAAGGCGATTGACACGCGGTAAGAGAATTCAAACGGAATGACGGTATTCTTGAAGAACAGAAAGTAAAATTTCTGCAAACTGGACGTGTACTATAAAAGGAAGAAACCGATGTATCGCGCGATCGTTGTAATAATTCAAGGAAACTATACCTAAGCACAGACGGAGAGTCGCTATCGAAGTCGTAATACGAAATAACGGAAATGGACGGAAAGATTTTACATGTTTGAAGACAGTGTCGCCACTCACCCCACGACACTGCTGCTGCTCTTTGTCCAATGCTGCTTTGTTATTACTTATACGATCCCGTAACCCGATACATCAATCCCTCTGTGATTTTCTTTGTGTTTACATCGGGCGCTGAGTAATTGAAATGTAGCGACGCTTCGAGCGTTCTCTTACTGTATTTATTCCGTCGAGCCCCACAGTTGACAACAAAACTATTATATTGGCAATTTCACCTCCGCCCAAACACGATAACGCGTTTGCATGGTTGCTCCATAGTGAAAAAGCATGAGGCTTTATATTTTTTTCTCACGCCCTGCTTCGCTACACATTATATATTTTATTCCTCGGGAATAATACAAAGGAACGACAATTGGTAGAATTATTGTTTCACCAAACCGCAATCGAACACTTGGTCCAACTTATCGTTCGACCGAGGCATCGAAGGAATATCCCGGTGAACCTTGAAATGACGAAAAACATGGTTTTGCTTCGTGTTTCGCCTCCTCATCCTGAACGGCTATTTTTCCAGAAAAGCTAGCAACGGCCACGCCATTTCTATCAATCATCTTGAAAATTAATCCTCTTGCGAGTGATCAAAATTTTTCATATTTCTACCGTTGGCAAAGAAACAAAAAAAACTAGAAACGTCCTTTCCACCTCGAGAACCATAACTGACACCCGGGGACCAGGGTCGTAAGTATATCCATATATCCTTTCGTTATTATATATATATATTGAGAGAAAAAAAATCCCGCTATTCTGTGACGCCTCATCGAAAAAAATGACTCGTTGAAAAAAAAAATTGCCTCGAATAACTTTTCTCAATAGAGCGTGTAAACGAGGAAATAACGTGTGTGAGTTTCGAGGTGATGATGACAGCGGTGCCATCGTGAAAGAAAACTTTTTCCGTACATTAACATGAAATACTACATGCGTTCCCATTACGTACCAATAAATGTGGAAAAAATGTATATACAACATAAAATAGAACAGAATGAACGCTTTCAAGATCTTCTGTGATATTTTGAGATATATTCCTATGGATCTGTAAAATGTGTGCTGAAGAGTATCCCGCGAAGGAGCAGAGCAGTCTACGTTTCTATAGTTAAATAACCTTGTCCGCATGTTCGTCATCTATTTTTAAAATCTCGTCTGCTCGATCTCTCGGCTTGTCTTTGAAAGATCTTTCATCGTCATTCTCCACTCCTTCGGGATGATTATCCATACAACAAATACCGAAAAGATAATAATCATTCTGCCAAACGGAGCCATCACTTGTGAGATGTATATATTCATTTCTATTTTGTATCCTCCAAACGGTAACAAATATAGTATACAGTAAATAAGCGACAAAAATCTATTTTACTGCGGAAAATCCTCGTTATCTCGACCTTGTTTGTTTCAATGCTCCCTTAACTTCGATCAATAAAAATAAATGCAGCATCGGGCAATTTCTGCGTGCTGGACTGTATCAATATATAATATGGCTTTATATTTTTTCACCGATGATGTAATATTCCAAAACTTTTTTTCATTTTTTGTCCTTAATTGAAATATTTTTTCTGTCAAGAAACATTTACACATTGCGAGTGAGAATATCCGAGTGTCGATCGAAAAAATGGTTATGCAAAAGTTTTCGTAAAATGGACATTCATAAACTAATTTTCGTCTCTTTTTTTATCTCCCATTCTGTCGCCTGGGGTAAAATAAGCATAAACTTAGAACGTTTGTGTGTACGATCTGGAGGGTGGTGGTGGAAACGTGAGAAACGGGACAGAAATTGCCTGATAAATATATCAGTCCAACTCCACGAGCGAGATTAAGCGGGACACTCTAAAAAAGTGAAGCGGCTTCCTGTATCAAAATGATTAATTTTTTTTCCATATACAGTTTCTTGTAAATATTTCATATGCATTAATTTGAAAAAATCCTCATTTCGGGAAGGTACGAGAATTTTTATTTTTCCACAAATTTGGCAGATTGAAATATTAATATTGAAGTAAATCGCGCGAAAATGCAGCGAGTTCTAAGTTTCCAAATGGCTCGCGGTTTCGGCGAATCGAGCGAATTCGTAACAAAGCGAATGTGCTTCTCGTTTTTATTTTCCGTTGGTTTTTTGTGCCTATTGTGCGGTTTTTTGACCGGTCGTTTTGCTGCTGGCCGAGCTGTGGATTCAAGAGCTGAGAAAACGAGACTCCAGCTTGCCGGGAATGGCCTGGAAAATAATGAATACCTTCGGGAATTCCTCGTTGAAAAAATTCATGGAAATTCATTATTCACGACGAATTATTCCACGTACGCTCTTTTGGAACCGTTTAAAACTCTTTCTTTTTTTTTTATTTTCAAAATATATTCATTATTGTCAAACGATATGTTTTTTTTCTTCTTCGAGACAGCGACCCTCGGGATGAGGAAACTATTCGAAGGATGAGACAAGTTCTTCTGGATCTCGAGGTCTTTCATCGTGTGGAGGAAAATGAATCTTGTATCATGGCGACACTGCGCGGGTCTCGTGAACCTGGTGGATGAATTTTTCGCGTCATATAAGCAATGAAACTCCAATTCACATGGTTTTTCATCTATACATTATTTACAGACAGACACGTGGTGCTATCGGCCTCGGGTGAAGGTGTCGCGATAGTCGTAGAATTGTCAATAGCCTTAAAGTCCTTGAAAGAGGATTATGACTGGAATCCTCGGCGGAGCATAAAGTTCATCGTTTCCCTTGAATCCGGAAATCCTTGTGACACGTTATTGAACGATTACGATCGTAGGAAAACGGTCTCTTACACGGAGCTCAAAATAGAATCAATTTCAGGTGCGAACACGTCCATTATTATTTGCCATAAACCTGCAAATGGAAGAAAATGAAATTGTTATTGTTGCAGAAAGGGGATACTTCGTGACAACCGGTTCGGATATCGTCCAATCTAGTATATTGGAATCGGGAAACGGAGTTGAGAATCGAAACGATGAATCTCAGTTTGGCAACGGACCAACGACAACGGAAGCATGTCGAGAAATAATTTGTGTGGGATTTACTGAACGATTGAAACTCGATATACCGAACGCAGTTGTAACCTTTGCGGTGAATTTTAAGTTGTTTTAATCATCTTTATAGAAACGAAAAGAAACACGTTAAGCAACTTGGAATATTAGTGTTTCCGAACGAAAACGAGTGGTCATGGAAATTCGTTGATTTCAGAGTTTCGGAAACCCAACGAACGATGACGTGGGCGGCGGCGGCGGCGGCACGAATAATATTATAAACTACTATCGTCGCGCTCTCGGTGAAATAATCAGCACGAGCATTTGGCGATTATCGGAAATGACGCTTTTCAAGTGGGATCCCAGCGAAGAAAACAAACTTTTTATTGAGATTCTCCGATCGCTCAATGTTTCCGAGGGGTTGAGTAAAACCATCGATACCGCGGTCGATGAAATTGACCGAACGAGTCACAATATCAAGCTTTTCAATCAGAAGATTGACACGATCGATACAATTTCATCATTAGAAGTTCGTATGGCGAATGATTTGTCGCTACAAGTTCGGCGTTGCTTGCTTTGTAACGACGGAGATTCACGCTCGAGAACCGATGTCCCAAGGCTCCAAAAATTGGCTGACCAGTCCACGAGCACGATTGACAAATATCTTCGTGCATTGATCTCGTGTTACAAAACTGCGAATCAACTTTTAGAAGAAATCGTTACGTGACCTTCATACACTTAATTGTACAATCGAATTTTCCAAAGATTCTGCGAGTTAGTATCAATTTGCGAAATAAAATGGCAACTCGAGCAACGTCCTTGAAAGTTTCTTCGTATTTATTATTACATGCCCTCCGTATCAATTTTCATAAAATCTTAATTTATCTTAATTAGTCTCTGTACACATATCGTAATTTATCGGTTTAAGATGAAACGTTTCATAAATGATGCAATGATATTATGAAAATATGAGTTTCGATTCATTCCTCAGAAGTTTGGAAATTTAATTTTCCAAAAATTTAGCATGATTTTTTGTTGTTCTTACAATAGAAAAATTTATCCGCCCTGAATAAGTAGTGTTTGTTTATCCGGATGCGTGACTCAGCGCTCTGTATCCCAATTCTCTTTCGAATTGTTCAGGATTTATCGATCCTTGTATGGCTTGGCAGTTGGGATTGAAGACGGAATAAGCGCTTATTTCGCCTTGCTTCTTAGGGCCTGATCTTGTGTTTTTCCAGATGAACCCAAGAGCCGATAGGATGAAATATACAGCTCCAAATCCGTACTGTATAGCTATCGCGTAAACAGTCGCCCAAAGTAGAAAATACAGCAGGTAAGTCACCTGCTTGATGATTGGATTTTCAGGCGGCGTTATGTCTATGCTCTCCTCCGAGCATATACTCTCGAGGTCATCCTTGTCCTGTAATCTTTCAGTCCTTAACGTTAAAGTACTAGAATTGCCTAGCGAAGATGAGTCATTAAAAAGTTTGTTGACGTCATGAGATTTGAAAAATTCTGGACACAATTATGACAAGTACGAATTGTCGGAAAAATTGGAAAAGTCGAGATTCTTTATTATTCTTGATCTTGGACGTGCAAATCTTGTGAATGGGAAAAAAGTCGCAATGTTTACCTCCGTTGGTCTGACGTCAATCGCTCTTTCGGTCCACGCCAATGCACCTTTTAGAGAATTTTTGGCTCCCTCCATCATCGCTTCGCGACGCTTTTTCGATCTGTAGGCTTCGAGTTTCGACTCCATTTAAAAACTACACATTATTATTCCCTCCTTTCTAAAATTATACGTTCGCCGAATCCACGGACATCGTAAGTTCACTCTCTTTTCAATCGGAATATGGCGTTGCATTGCCTCATTATAATATTTCTCATATGGACACGTTTTGATTTCCTTATCACTCTATGACGGAAGTATTGTCCACCGTGCACTGCTGCTCTGTCAACGAATTGTATAGAATGACCTTGAGCACCACTACCGCCGCACACCTGACTGATAATGATTGAAGAATAAACAACAGCAGAAAATTTTATTCAAAGACTCTTAACGTTGTGACATCTAGCGGACTCGGGGCTAACTACGGTGTTTTCTCGAGAACGAGGCGCGAAATATAACTTCAGTCAATTTTAATTTTCTCATATAAAAAAATATGATCTTATGTTTATACAAAAAAGAAAAAAAAAACCATTACAGTTAGCTAAGAGACTGTGACTAGCAAGAACATAAGGCGACACCTAGTGTCATACTCTCTGTTACTCTTTATACAAGAGTTTATTAGGGAGAATTCTCTGTAACGAAGATGTTTATGGCTGGATGGGATAAGTGTTCCCAAGGCCTACCCTTTCTATACTTTTTCTCTCATAAAAACAAAAAAAAATCACTATGGTATGCAGGGTTTTTTAACCCGACCCGTCAAAATTCTCGGTCGATCAGCGTTCAGAAAAAAATATCCTTCAAATATAATGAACATCTCTCTGCACTGCCGTTGAGCCTCCACAGAAACGTACGGAACACTTATGCGTTTATGGGGTTCGAATGGATCGACAGATATGTAGGAACAATGGTATATATAATCTTCCATATATCTGTTTGCACTTGGCGGGAAAAACGAGCGGCTATAGTTGCCTATTATTACAGTACAGGGATAATGAGAATATGTGTATGATTAAGAACTCTGTTTTAATTATTTATATATTCATCGTCACATATCAGTTTTATTTTGATCGGAGCATTCTTCACAGTTCCACGCTAATAAGTGCAGCTTACGAATAAAAAGGTCTGTGGTCTGTTAGCACCTGCGTGTGTTAATACCGGAAAATTTCTCGCGGAATGTTTGACCTATATATCATATGTACCCCACTCGATTTGTATTATTTCATTGCCATGCACTGCAAACACCCGACTTGAACGCGGTTGTGCAGTATCTGCGCGCGATCGTCAATCGCTCTCGAGTGTTTAATCATGCTGGATTAGGGGAAAATCGGGGAGTCAACGGTCGCGCCAGCTGCTCGTCGTCTGCTAGCACTAAATACAGAAAAAACCACGTGTGTGAGTTTCGCGCTAGTTTTTTGTGTCGGACATTGTAGTCGCGCGTATGTTTGCTTCGAGGCTTTCATCCTCGCGCAGACAAGATCGTTAGCACCGCCTATGTTTTCTGAGTGTAGGAGCCGGCAATCTTTACCAAAATCCATTCCAGTATTTATCATATATGCCTCTTACCTCTGACAAGGCGATATTCTTCCCAAAATACTTTCGTTCGAGTTGGTCCGCGTCGCGTTTTTAAAAGGGTGTCTGTTAATTATTCCACCGTTCGACGTACTTCGTCGCGTCGAGCTGGATGTGAGTCCGCGTAGGGTCGAACTCACCATAAAAGTCTCGGTTATATTGATCGAAAAAGTCACTTGGTAGAATATCCTGAAATTTCTTGCCGGCGACAGTTGGTGTAACGCGCAATCGATGTTTATTCGAAAGTGAAGAAACCTGACAGTATCGCGTGTCTCATTCTCGCACAAGTGGGGAAATTGTAAAAAAACAAAAGCGATAATCTGTTAATTACTGCTAGTGATTCTACGTGATTTGTTGCGAAACGTGCGACTGGGTACAATAAGCATGAGTACGTCATTCCGGAGAGTCAGTATCATTTAGAGAGCCATTCGACATTGTTGACCGGCTGTCATTAGTAAGTGCGAGAGAGAAGTCCGCCCTCGAACCCCGAGGAACTGTGAAATGTGAAGTTGCCAATAAATTCAAACAATACAAAAAATAAAATAAGGAAAAAATTGAAATAGTTAAAAAAATAAGAACTCAAGTGCATAATCACTCTCCCTTGGCGTCACTAACAAAATCTACAAGAAACTTGTCATCTGATATGACCTCTCCGCATGGCATATTCTCCCTCGTTTTCTGTAGATGTTTCGTGCGTCGCGTACTCGTAGTTCGGTGTTCACGCTCCAACGCGTTTCAAAACAAATAAAGCGCCGTGCATGTTTTTTTATCCATGTCATTCATCACCCTTTAGACAGGACTTTCCAAGAGTTCACTATTTCCCTTGACTTTTCATTCCTTTTTGTACACGTGTCAAATAAAAACTGGATGACATAAAAAAATATAATCGAACTACCTTCGTCCTTCGGTGACGATCTCAAATTACTTTTCCTTATTTATTTTCCTTAATCGCTTGCAAAATAATGATAAATTTATCAACGTAAAAGAAAAAATAAATAACCGAGACGCGTTGTCGCAAAAACCCAGCGAATTATCGCAGTATCCCCGAAAAAAAAAAATCACTACGATTGTTTTGCTGTACGGAACAAGAACAATTTTCTTATCTGAATAAATATAAAAACGCGAATGCTCGGGCGATACAAATCGTAACAAACTACATGGTCTTTTTTGTTCTTCCTTTTTTTCCCTCATTGGGTTGGGTAAACACGGTTACGTTATAAGATCCGAGAGTGAATGTAAAATGTGTATCTGTGCTTTCAATTTGTCCAAGAGAAAGTGTCCACTGGATGCTATATCACATCATACATATGGGTGGGCTCATGGGCTAGGCAGTTTTTTTTCTTACAAAAAAAGAAGCTGAAAGTCTTTAGCGCGGAAGGCGATCGGTGGAATTTCACTCTCTTATTCCTTATCATACATTATCTATCACGCTCTTCTAAATATTAATCGCGCACTATCAAAGGTTATTGCGTTTTTGTGGATCGCGCTTATATGTGCATCGCGCTCTATATGCATGCAAACAGTCTACCAGCAGCTTATGATTTGCTTGATTCGTTCATGGCATTGCGAAAAACGCCGCACACTTTTTTCCTTATCTTAAATACGTATATTTGTCAACAGACTGTTGTGAAAACGCGAAGATGCCATCCGAGACTCCAATGACCCGTGAGAGTTCGACGGATCTGAGAAACATCGCCGAAGACGAGGATAACAACGAAATAACGACGAACGATGAATCATCGCCATGCACCAATTGTCATGGGTCGTTCGATAGAAACGAGTGTGGAGGGGGCGGAAGCGACGAAGAAATTGACAATTTGTTGCCGGACATAAATTCACCTCTCGTTATGAAACAGAGAAATGGCTCGAGTGGCAATATCACCGCCGAAATCAAACCGGAAGGACGAGTCTTGGTACTTTATACCGGCGGCACTATCGGCATGGTTAGGAATGACAAAGGAGGTAATCGCGATATACATTGAAAAACTCGCCTTTGTCACTCCGTAGCCACGAAACTCCGAATAAATCTTATTTTCCAACGTCCCACGTCCTTGAACGTTGATCACTCGATACACAAAGTTTCGCCTTTGTGGCCGTTTCGATCAAAGGAGAAAAAATATATAATTCGCATTTAGCGACCTTTTTTTTGCTTTTTGCAATAATAGGAATTTAATTGAACTTTTGTTTTTTTCTCAATGGGTTTTTTTTATCAAATTAAAAAACACGAATCTTCCATTTAGCACTCGCTCCAATTGCCAACACTTTCATCAAGACCGTGAAAAAGTACCCACACATGCACGACAGCAACTATGCCCAAAAAAGATTCGGCCTTCTAGGTCCATTAGTTTTACCGTAAGTTTCACTGTTGCCAATTTATTTTATTCTTTTTCCATTCATTCGCGTTGAAATGTTGTTTTTTTTCCTACAGATTACCAGCGAACGATGGTCGTCGGATAATTTACAACGTCGTCGAATATTCACCTCTTTGTGATTCGAGCAATATGACTATGGACGATTGGATTCGTATAGCGGTTGATATAAAGGTGAGAAAAATGATTTTCTTCTTGGAATTGAGTTGAGAGAATATTTTTGTTCTTTTTTGCTATTTCTTTTTGTTTTTATTTTTGTTATTAACACTTTTGTTATTTTTTAAATTTTTGTTATGAACACAGTTTAAAATTTAAATAAACAGAGAGACCCACGAAAGGTCACGTTTTAATGACGAGTTGAGAAATTTATTCGTTGTTTCGTTTGAGGACAGAAAGCTTACGAGTACTACGATGGTTTCGTGGTGCTCCATGGGACCGACACGCTCAGCTATACCGCCTCGGCTCTCTCTTTCATGCTCGAATCGCTGGGCAAAACGGTCGTTATAACAGGCTCCCAATTGCCAATATTCGAGGCACGAAGCGACGGTCTAATTAATTTTCTTTCGTCCCTTATTATCGCTGGCAACTACAACATACCGGAAGTATGCGTTTTCTTTGGTAATCAACTGATGCGTGGAAACCGGACGAGTAAAATAGCATCGGCAGCTTTCGAGGCGTTTGCGTCGCCCAATTGTCCACCTCTGGCCGTTGCTGGAGTGAAAATAAATGGTGAGCGATCAACTTGAGAAAATATCGATAGAGAAAAATAAAAATAATGATAAATAATGTAAATGAAATTTTTAGTCGACTACAGATCCATATTTCGCGATTGTGCCTTGAAGAAATTCCACGTTCACAAAAATCTCTGTCGTAACGTTGGATTGCTACGAATATTTCCAAGCATTACGAGCGAGCTCGTCAAAGCTTTTTTGCAACCACCCATCGAGGGCGTGGTCCTTCAAACCTACGGAGCTGGAAACGTTCCTAATAATCGAGACGACATCTTCAAGGAAATCCGTGCAGCTACCAAACGCGGAGTCATCATAGTTAACATAACGCAATGCTCGAGGGACGGAGTTATTGATTCTTACGAATCGGGAAAGCTCCTCGTCGACGCTGGTAACTAAACCAAACGAGATCGAGAGACGCGGCAGCGGCACGACGTCGAGTATTCAAAAAAAAGCGTAGCGCCAGCCGACCGTACTCTTATATCCAGTAAATAGGCGTTTTATGACGTCACAGAAACTTAAAATCGTTTCTACGGGAAAACGGGGCTACAGGAAATTTCCACATTAGAATTGAATTTTCTATGTTTTTTTATCTTTCGAATGAGCCTTGGTGAAACAGAATCCGTCCAACCAATCCAGAGAAATCTAGCATTGAAGATTTTGGTCGCGACATTCGAGACACTTTTCTGATTCCGCAGATTCTTGAAGTCGGAAGGGTGTACTTACGCGTAAAATTGGCGGGATTCATGTAAAAAAGCGTCGTGATGATGAACGAATAGTGAAAATTTTTTGGAATATCCAGGGGTGACGTTGGGTTACGATATGACGCCCGAAGCTGCTCTGACGAAACTGGCCTACGTGCTTTCCAAATCGTCGTGGGATTGCGAAACGAAGCGAAAAATTATGGAAACGAGTTTACGGGGTGAGGTGTCAATTTGTAAACGCGTCAATGTCCAAGACAACGAAGACGTGATGAAGATTCTCGGACTACATTCCGAGTCTCAATTACTCGAGCTCGCACCGATTATATTTCCGGCGATGATGAGCGAAGCCGTAGTAGCTGGTGATTTTATCAAGGTCAAATCAATGCAGAATTATGTACGTAACGCAAAGTTTTAACGCGTCGTTGAAAAATTTCAATAAATGTAGCAAGCCATTTTTCAAGGGTGCTGATATATCGCAACCGAACGCTGATCGTCGCACCGTTCTACACGTCGCCTGTTGCGACGCCGAACCGGATGTTGTTCGTCAACTTCTCGAAATGGGTGCCAACGTTCATATGAAGGACCGATTTGATCGAACGCCATTGACCGAGGCTATTGAAAACGATAGACACGAGGTACACGCGACAAAATACAAAGTTTGTCAAAAAAAAATCGGAAATTCTCCAACTCCCAAATGAATCGAAAGCCCAAAATTTCCATTTATATTATTCATAATTTCTTTATAGACGATCGAGCTTTTGCTGCAATGCGGTGCCCATCTCCACGAGAACGCGTTGCTTCTCGGTGGTAAATTATGCGCAGCAGCTGCTGCCGGGAATACAACGCGTTTACGATCGTACTCGATCGCCGGTGGTGATCTCGGACAACCGGACGTTTCCGGAAGGACTGCTATGCACACCGCAGCCCTCCACAACAAGCATGCCGTAATCCGACAATTGCTGGACGAGGGCGTCGATTACAATTCTCGAGACATGCTCGGTCACACTCCTCGTGATCTTGCCAATCTCGCTGGTTCCACAGAATCCTTGAAACTTCTTGATTCGCTCGGTCGTACCAATGGCCACCGACTTAGCCTTGCTTAACGTTTTTTCGCACTGTTCCTGCTTTCGAAATCCCAACAAATTTAACGAATGTGGATCATTCCGTTGCGAAAAATTTCCTTATCCCCTAAATTCTCGGTCAACGGAAAATGATGCTAGAAAAATTTGGATCATTGGATTTTGCAAAAAAATTACGAGTCGTTTTTTTGACGTGAAAATAGTTGTTCCGACAATACAGCCGCAAAACATGTTTGCCTTCTCCCTGACGATTTTGGGAAACCTGAAGAGAAAGAGAGAAAGATTAACGTAGCCAATTTTCGTTGAGGAAGTTGACGAGCTTTTCTTGCTTTGTTGACCCGCTGGTGAAAGTAAAAATTCGAAAATTGCGGCAATCCAATGTTTGTGTCTCCTCGCAACTATTTATTTCAAGTATACATTTATATTAGTGTGTCCTGAGTGAGTTTGTGAAAGTGCGTACGGACATTGGGAAGAAAAAGAGCGAGAGATGTTTGTGAGTGGCTGCTGTTTTTTTTTTCACGCTGCGCGCATCCGGACAATGAGAGTTGATTGTCGCGCGTTCAATGGTCGAAAAATATGAAGAAGCAATTATAATTACTCGTAGGAATAAGAAAAGTTTCCGTCGACGCGACGCAAAGATTCTTGGATGCAAAAGCGTATTGCGTCGAAACTGAATTTCGAAATACTCTGCCTCGAGAACAGATTGTGAATTTATTCATTTTCATCGCGCGGAAAATCATGTAATCAACTAAAGTAATTAAAATTTTTCTATAGTACAAATAACGGAATTCTAACGATTCAAAAGTCTCCGAACTGCTCGAGCAAGTTGTCGAATATTGTGGCAGGCATGAAGCATCCTTTGTAGATGAACGAACAGTTGGAATTTTTCTCATGACCCTTTGATATCGCTTCCTGAATGGACGTGCCGTTCGTCATGTCCTCGAACCATTTATAACTGTGCCATGAATTATGGTTATCATCATTTTCGGTTCCATTTTAAAGGGTAATTTAGAAAATAAATAATTGCTCGTTTCACCACCTCGTCAAACCGTCAATGATTTTTTCCGTACTCGTTGGATTATTCGACCTGGTGGTCTTGGCAACGAGAGTGCAAACTGCTCGCTGAACACAGGGAGTCACGTAATTATTTCCAAGAATAAATTCGTTGATGGTGTTGCCCATTTGCTCGAAGCCAAAATCATCGTTAAGGCCTGCAAGCACGCAGCAACGTCAATGTTTCATGATATATCCGCCTCCATACCATCATGTTTTGGAGATTCATTGAATTTCGTAATTTATAAATGTACCGTGTCTCAAGAAATAATTTATCAAATTAAAAATTAAATATCATTACGGTAACGATGTCCCGGTGGGCTTTTGAAAAAAAGTGGCACTATGAAAGCTGTTATCGCGGCCATTAATCCAGCAACTGTAATTGCTTTCGTGTTAACGTTTAACAGAGGCCCTCGAACTCCATCGGCATTCTCTTCACTGTCCAGTGGAATAGATAAAAAAGGGACTGACAGATCCAAATCAATCTATAGTGGAAAATTAGTGTCAAACGATTGTTGCTGGTGTAAAAAACAATTTTACCGAAGAAACTTACGTCTATTTTTCCACCGTCCGAGTTGAAGGAAATAAATCTTGGTTCTCGACCCGAGCTCTTGTAATCTTTGACACTAATTACTTTGTCGATCAACGAAGCACCGATTAAAGTTAAAAACATTATGGATAACTTGAACGAATTCATTTTATTCTTCTTTTTTATTTTCACGTCGTCCGAGCAGGAAAAATACGCCCTCGGCAGATCGAAGAACGAAAAGTTTATGACGAGCATAGAGTCGGGGACAGCGTGTATTATCTCCAAACCCCCACGTCGGGGATGCACCAGGAAATCGCGAAAAAATATGATGTTTTATTTCTTTTTGGCCCGGAGAAAGGCTCTCTAGGAAAGAGAAGCGTTGATTGCGAGTCCAGCGACAGCAGGTGATTAAAGTCTAAATGCATTGCGAGTCATTTACGGAACAATTATTCACGGGAAGACAAAATTGTTCGAAAAACATGCATTTCTTGTCTCGACTATTTTTTATACTCCTTTTTTCAACCAACCATGAACATCGTCGAGGTTTCAAGAGTGAAAGTCCTTTTCGAGTGGAACTAGGACAACAAAAATTTCGTGCAAGAACATTGCAAATTATTAATTCGAGGCATTTTTCGCCGCCGACACTCGCAGCTCGGTGGACTCGGTGAAAAATTTATAACGAGTCCACCTCTCTGGAATGTGAAATTTTTCTGGTCTCTCGAGAACCGGAGCGTGCCGAGCGAATTTTTATTAAAATAAAAGGCATAAATTTCATTCAAATTCCATTATTTTCTCTGGCTTTGACTGATGCTCGTTATTATGCGTTTTCATAGTCGCATACTTGATATTCATCATCACCGTCACTTGCAAATGAGCTCATGACTAATTTGTAATTGCCACAGCCATCGATCAACATCTTAGTCGTGAAAACTCAACATTTCAAGAGACACCTTGAATTGGTTTGTTTTACGGTAATGTATGTTTCATCATTATCTTCAATTAGCTCAATAGCAGAGACGTTCATTCTTGCTTCCTCGAAGGTGAAAACGTTGCCTGTATGGAAAGGGATTCCTTCAAGAAAACACAACATTCGGTAGAGTCTTCTGGAACGTCTGATTTTGGTAAATTCACTGAACGTCCTAACGAGACTCGAAGAAAAAAAGGTCGATTGCGAAATGCTGAGGAATAATTTTGATCTTTGCGCAATGAGCGAAAATAGCGATTGTTCTTTCCCCTTTTTTGTCACATCTCCGTGCTGACTCTTCTTCTCTTTTTCCATTAGCATAAAATGATATGGCTGCCGCGAGGGAGCAGAGACGAGGAAAGAATGATCCGTCGCTGGGAGTGAGCGCTCGGTTTCTCGTTATGTCGGGAAACGCGCACGAGAGGAAAAGTTCCGGTCACGGGGGATGCTCTCGGTCCTCGTGTTCAACAACAGCACGAAAAGTACAGCAACGCGATGAAAGCGAAACCGTGGCGATTGCAATTATGTCGCATCGTTTGACCACCGAGAGATTTTCAAGTACCTCGTTCGTGACAATGCCTATATATTCTGTTGCCTCCTGCAGGATCGTCTCAGTCTTTGAAAGAATTCGTCAGTTCGAGACGACCTGCCAAATTCTTGTTTCCATTTTTTTTTTTCATTCCAAAGAAAATTGTCGTTTCTTCGTTGTCTCTTCGTTTAAATATTGTCTTGACGGTATATTTGCACATTCAAGTGTTGGTTGGTCGTGCACTTTCCCAGTTCGCTCATTGATTATTCGGTTGCAGATGGCTCTTGGAAGTTGGTTGGAATTCTTGGCTCTGCTGATCGGAACCCTGTCGATAACGAGTGTCATATGTATACCAAAGTACGATATGGGAGGGTAAATATATACTACTTTTGTCGATGCTTTTGCTGAACTACATCAGCACGATTTTCCAAATAAACTTTCCTATCAGTATATTTTTACCTTTTTCGAAGCTTTATTCCGAGTGCATCCTTTATGTTTATAGTTTCGTGCCGAGTTCCATCGATTACGTAGAAAAGCCTGGTAACCTTCAGGATCAGGTTGCAATGGCTTCTCATAATCAACCACAATTGCGAAGCGAGGGAAACGCTTCAAATGCTAGAAAATCATCGCTCGATAATCACAGCGACAGTCTTGATCGTGGACAAGAAGCAAGATTTGGATTCACCAACATTGGCAGCACAGGCACAGTAAGTTTGTTTCGTCGTCGATCTGAAAAATGTCAAAAATTCGGTCGTCATCAACTCGAGACGATTAGAAATTTGAAATGTATGCTTCATTTTCTTAGTCCATAAATTTATTCTCCACAGGGTTACGGAGTCTCGAATTATGCGCCGGCTAAGATAGACCTTGGTGGACTTATCCTTGGTGCAGTTATCGGTGTGGGAACGATCCTCGTCATTCCAAAGTTGCTTTACGTCCTGTCAGGATCTTACGGAGCATACGCTAGAAGTAATTATTTTCATAAAGTTAAATTAATCTTGGCGTCAAATACGAAAGTGCATTGGAATATAAAATCGGATAATTCGAACGAATAATTTATTGAAATTATTGCCGACTCAGGTGACGAGGGTGGCTTTGCAAATTCCATGACGAAATTGGATGATGCTTTGGCGCGTCATGGAATAGACACCACGTCCTGTATGCAAAGAGCGGTTTGTACTTACGCAAAAAGAGCAGCCGAAACGATGCGCGACGTAAACGACATAACCGAGGACGAAAAAATCTCTTCGTTCGATCGGATGATCGAGACTTTGACGACGAATCAGGTATTCCGTACGGCGATGCGGGGCACAGCGATTCAAGAGGCAGTCGAGGCAGGACGTGGCGGAGATAATTGTACGAGAACTTATCGTCACTGTGGATTCTCCCTCGAAACGATTCTCAGCCTAATTTCAAACGCGATGTCCAGTATGACGTCTCCCCAGCGTGAAACGATTCCTACAGCGACAAATCAGTAATATTAACGAATCCATAGCATTGTTTTTCTTCTCGCATATTCCACAAAGCCATTCTCATACATAGCTATTGACCCAACATTTTTTTTTTAATGCCTATTACATTTTCCTATATAAATATACGAAAGGAAAGAAAATAATTCGACAGTTTTGTCGGAGCAGATGTTGTTGCAATATATTTGTTAAAACAGTATTTATCTATATATTTATTATACAAAAACGATATAACACGTATGTACAAACTCGAACCCGCCCACTGCTGAGCATCTGTCCCGAATGGAAACAAAACAACACTCCCAATTTACACACTGTTACAACCGTAAACGAGGCCAGCGAAGTAGGAATTATATATTTATGTATACCTTTCTTCTCTCTCTCAATTCGTATCGTCTTTTTGTACACTTTCGTATATATATATATATATATATATAATCTATGATACAATTATTAACGTATGTACACACGTTTTTCACTCTTGTACTCACACTCCTGCGAAAGTATATATCGTGCTTGACACATTTTTACCAAGTCAATAAATCCTATGTGGCTAATTCTTCTTCTCGTTTATTCTCTCGAATAATTATCAACTAATTTTGCGAGGTATCGAATTCCCCAGATAGAAAATAGGACAGACGTCTATTCTCCTTTATTTTCTTAATTACGAAAAATGTTTCATCGTCTTGATTTTTAAGGCAATGACGATATTTGAAAAATATAACTAAATTAGTACGTGCGAGTTAATTTCGTTTAAATTAATTGGCGAGGAAATAATTTAAAAATGATGGTTTTTCTTCGTAGTCGTTAGGGAAAAATCGACGAGCACCGAAGCGGAAACGCTTCTGGATTTTTTTTCCTTTCATCAAAACCACGAAAATAAGAAAAATGTTGGTCATACCGATTAGAAAAATACCGATTAGAAATGTCTCGCACAGCGTATCGACATGGACGAATCGATGATTCGTACGCAATGAAGATCTTTCCAAAAATCAACTGGAATGCGGACTCGGGTAAATAAATAGTTGGGAAGGATCGTGGATGGAAAAACAATCACGGTCGTTGATAAAAATATTCTCGGGAACGCGGTGATTCGAGGACGATCGAAAGTCGTTAAGGAATTCTCGATTAGCCTCGTCTCCGAGAGAATCTTGATACTATTTCATGCATTTTTTTGTAGGTAGAAGAAGAACAACACCGATAGCAACGGAAACGTGCCAAAGACTGTGTATCAAATGATAATTTCTTCGGGTTTGAAGGAAAGCATAACAAACAAGACCAACGACTACGATAAGAATTCCCGCGGGTAGATCGATATTCCGGTATGGATGCAAAGGATAACGGAAGGTCCGTCTGGATTTACATCGCGATCCCCAGGATATGCAAATGAGAAGACAGCCGGTAACAGCCGGTAACAAGAAAACCCAAAGTGCGGTACGATTGAGCTCGGAGCCGAGGGCAATGATAATAGCGCCTGCCAATTGACAAAAACTCGTTAATTTTGGTCCGAACGATGCCATTGCGACGAGAGTCACCCAGATCGATAGGAGGGCATTGAAAAAGTCGCAAAATTGTAAAACGCTCAATTTAGCGACGCAGTAATTGTTAACGTCGTCACCGGCCTCGCAAGCGTGATAGAGAGTCGAGAAAAACATAACGGCCGTATAAACGATCGCCTCGGTGTAATATTCGCGGCGAATAGCCACGTAAATCGAGCCGATAAATGCTAAATTACTGAGGGTGAGCATTAACAATCGAACGAGTTTTCCACCTCCCGTTAAAACGTAGGCATCGTCCGCGCAATCGAAACCACGATATCCACCTGTGCATTGACATGCCGAAAATATAAAACCACTGTGTAGATAATTTACGCAGTGCCCGTTCGAGTTGCAACGTCCCTCGACGCAAGGCGATGATCCCACGCTTATTTCCACCTTCTCCGATGTTTCTTCCAGGCACGGACAATCCTCGCAAGCGGATGTTTCACACGTTTTCAAGCAGGAACACGGCGACGTAATGGCAAACGCTTTCAACGTTAAATACCAAGTTCCTGGCTCTGGGTACGGCGCGTGAATCATCGATGGCTCGGTGCTCCGAGTCATTAGATCCGGTGGCGTTATCGTTTTATCACGAACACATCCACCACCGGCTGTGATTCTTGAAAAGAAACCTGCAAAATTCGGGGATGATCGCTTTGTTTGAAAAAAGAAAGAAAACAAGAGACATTAGGGGGCGGACAATGAGAGCGTACCCAGTGAGACACAGCCGAAAACAACAACGTCCTTCCTCTCATCGTTGACGAGTTTAATCCCCAGGCTGAGAGTTCCACCGACGTCGGAAATTGGTCCAACATGAAAACTCAGAGCCGTCGTCACACCGTTCGCGGTGAGATTAACGGGCGAACTCGAATTCTTGCTTACGTGCTCGTAATCGAAGTAAAAAAAGTCTGGCAATGATTTCCTTATCAATGCTACTTTTTTGACAGTAACCGATGAATCATCCGACTCGGCGTTGTCGCCTGGTGGTAAAACGTACGTCACAATGGAGGCCTCGCCCGACATCAATTGCAGGCTCAAATGGTGAAAAGAATTGATGTACGGTCTGAATGAGAGATAGGCCTTCGGGGCGTTTATCGTCACATTGCCAAGTATCTGCGAACTCGTGACGGTCCCGAGCAATTGGCAATCAGCTCCGCATGTTGACGCAAACGTTACGTTCGACAGCTCGGAATTTTCTCCCATAAGAAATTCTGCAACTGCCGTATTTGCGCTTTTGTTCAATTCGACAACGTGCTCTCTTCCGTCGGCGATCAGAACGTACGAAGCCGGAGGCTCGATGAAAAACTCGGCGTCGAGAACGGTATCGCAGGAGGCTCCGAGACCTGGATAATACATTTTTTAATATATAATATAAATATATCTATATATATATATTTTATGTATACTGCGTCCAAGGTATCGTAGAAACTTTTCAAATAATTTTAGTAACTTTTGGTAATAACGAACCTTGCTGAGCAATATGTTCGGCATCAGGGTCAGTCCATGACCGGAAGGCAATTGCGTACCAATCACCAGCGGCAGGTGCTAAAATTTTCAACTCGTGTTCTTCGTTATCGCTTGTCATTTGTCGACTGTAATATTGTCGTCGATTTTTCAATAATTTCGCCGCGGTTTTTGAGCCGTCCGGGTGGACGAGCGGGATGCTGCCGGATTTTAAGTAAAGGGAGACATTTCGAGGGTAACATGATCCAAGTCCACCTGTTTTTTCTTCCTTAACTGTGAATCTAGGAATAAATAAAATGATGAATGGTGTGCCACGTACGAATTGCGAAAAAAATAGCCATTCCTCAGCAAATTGAGACTCACTTAAAGAGAGCTGAAACCACGTTTGGAGGGACTTTGAAGTGAATGATTGAGATGTGACGATACGCGGTGTAATCGGCTAATACGTTGGACGGTTGATGTGACACTTTTACAAGCTCGACACATAGGCCTTGGTGAAAAACTAGGCCCCATATTAGTAACAACGCTAACTCCCCTTTGTACATATTACTGGCAGCTCCGAGGCTATCGCGTTCTGCATAACCAGGTCGTCAATGCTATAGGGTTCTGAAAAAAGGACAAATTTCATCTTTTATTCTTTTCATTATTTGAATATTCTCAACATCTGAGAATTGTTAATATTCATTAAAAAAAAGAAACATTTATGTTCAGTTGACAAGTTGATTCTATTTACGTCAAAAATTTTTAACTCTTAAACACAAAGTACTCTATTTAAACTGAGCTTTGATTAATAGACCACGGTCCTATTGTTGCGCGTAGGCCAGAAGCGGTAACTCAATATTTCCGGTGTTTAAGACGAAGCAAGTAGAGTCGAATCCGGAATAATTTAGAACGACCTCGTGACCACAACGTTCACTCCACGATTTCAAATTTTTTTTTAGAGAAAAATCTCTTTAAATTGAGTTTTAATTGTAAAACATTAGAATCGTCGTATAATCCTGCAAAGTACACCGCACCGTATGTAAAGCACTGTTCGATCGATTTCCTCTGTCGCGATAAACTGTAATCGATTATAATCGCGTGTAAGGGACCACGGTGAACTTGAACGAGCTTAACGACAAGTATAAAGAAAAACAGAAACGCGCGAGCGCATAGCGCCCCGATGGAGAGTTTCGGAGCAAACTTGTTAACAAAATATACTGCGTATACGTGCAACACGAACTAATCCAAAATTCATGTGAACGCAGCAGTGTTTTATCGCAGTCTAGATAAAGTGATAAGAATACAAAAGAGAAAGAGGATGAGAGAGAGAGAGCGAGAAAGAAAAAGATGTCAATGGCACTTTGTTACAAAATCAATCATTATACAAAAAACTGCTAAATGTTAAATTTATAGGATCCCTTTTTCACAGGGTGAAAAGGGGATATCCTCCTTTCGGTTTATACTCCACGAAAAATAATTTTTCGTCAACGGCAATCAAAGTCAATAATCGTCTATCAAGCTTGTTTCATAAACACACAGCAAAAACTTGCACACACTCCGGATGAAGACGATGTTTCTTTTATCAAGTAGGTCGTCTACTGAATCCTGAATGTCAACTATGTACAAAGCATTGACAGTTATCATTTGCGCTCCACAACACAACAAGAATTAATAGTTCGATGAGAAACAATTTGCGGATATTTTTCATTCCATCGGATTTAACAACAAAGTCCGATTGCGATACGAAAAAAAAATCAAGGACAAAGGGTCCGAATTTTCAGATTACACAAATTTGATCTCCTTCAATTCAGCCGAATTTTATTATCTGCTATGACTCTCGCAAAGATTGCTTTCCGCGAAAAACAAAAGTAACGTTTAAGCGACTTTCCAATCAGCAGCAAATATTGCTACAAGAATTCTCAAATTACATTCGCTGATAAAAGGAATTTATAAAATTCCACAAATTATTACAACGTCTACGCTAAATCACATTTGAGCGATGGCGTTCGTTTTAAAAAACGGAGTAAAATTGGAAAAGTGATTAACAAAAGGTACAAAAGGTTGTTTCACTGGCTCGAATTACGAAATCACGAATAACGATATGGAAACGAATTCTTAGTCACACGACGCTCTCAGCAGGTTACAAGTTTCTAAATTTAAAGAGAAACACGAATTTCGACAGCTCGATGAGAATCAAAGTATGTTTTTTCTCTAATGATCCATTTTTGAAAGATAAAAAAGAAAAGAAGGCACTATATTCGGAGGAATAGAACTATTTGTTATCAAACTGTATAATGTCTTACGTTGGTAAGGACGACACGTGGTGGCCGAGGAGTAAAGTGTGATAGGTCGTGAGAGCGTTGTTAGCCGCGTTAGAGAGCCCGTCCCGATCGGAACTAATCGCGACTGGATTCACGAGACTCCGGGGGCGGTAGGAAATTATTGATCTCTTTCCAACGTTGCCGCAAACCATCTCTTTCAACGCTTTATTCTCTCTCTCCACCTCGTGCGTACCTTGTTTCTCTATCTCCGTTTGTCCCTCATCGTTCAGTGCGGCTAACGAGTTTTGTGCGTCCACGAATCTATGTGACGTTTTATTGAGGTCAAGTAGTTTTAGGCAGTTTGTCCAACTTCCGGGTTTCGGTATGGCTCGTTCATTCACGTGGGCTGCTCTACCGACGTGTACTAAAAGTAGGCGTACCCAAAAAGGAAAAATTAAAAAATCCCATTAGTCGATCTGATTTTCTTTCAACTTTTTCTTTTACGACATGAAAAATTTGTCAAAATTCGCTCATTTCTGGATTAATAACAATAACTTTCCATACCGGAATCTCATTGACGAATGAATCTTTTGTGCGGCGAATCGTCTCTCTCCCAAACTCGTCCCGTTGACGCTCAGCTTTAACTCCCCTAAACGTTCCGTCTCGGTCAAACGTCCGGGTCAAACTGAAAGTGCTCTCCTCTCAAGCGATCATAAAACTCTGATAAGACGTTGTATACTCCCTTATCAACAAAGACAAGTTATTCTCCTATCATTTTCCAAAGAAATAATATTTCTTTCTTCCATTGACAAATAGAGGTTTCAGCAGATCCGAGTGTTGTCGTTATTTCGTGGAATCAACCTTATCGCTGTAATAAACCTGTTTTTTTTTTTTTTTTATATAATTTTTCTCATCTTTATTGCAAAAGATTTATCATCTAAGAAGAATTCTCGGTGAGAGAATTTCAGTAAAAAATAGAGCAACATTATTTCAGTTTTTTTTCTGGAAGGATATCCAGTCTCGGGTGATTTGTCTTAAAATATTCTTAATACATGACGATGTCTGCGGAAAATGTGCTCAAAATTCCCACGAGTCAAGCCACCGTAACGAATGCATCGGGCTGTCCGGGTCCATGGATGCAGGACCGTCCATTCCATAGGACAACGGCGCGAACATGTAGAAACTAAAACAAAATTTTTATCGATTATTCTTTACCTTGCAAATGTTTTCTCGAAATTCGATGGACTCGGAAATGGTGGAAAGAAAATAATCCAAGCATATCGACAAAAATTAACTGTTTTTTAAATACTTTTTTATAGTATGTATAAAATTGGTAAATACGTGAGTCAGTGCGCTTACCTAACGACTGTGATGGAGATAAGACTTCCTAGTAAAACGTGATGTATGACGTTACCAATTTTTCCAGACATTTGAAAATATATACCGTCGAAAGTGAAATCGAGCGTCACTCCGGTGAGCATCGAGCTGTACAATAATGCAGGAAAATAATGATGGAAATACAAGACACGACCCATTGCCCAGAATGGTACGTAGTGAAGGAGCCACCCAATGAACAACCAAGCACCTGCGGTTTTCAACTTTTTTCTATTGGCCTCGATGCGAGGATCGTCTTCGCAGCCGCGCTGTTCACGCACGGATGTGTACAAATACGTAAAGGCAAAATTTATAAGAAACGCAATGTTTCCCCACCAAATAATTGGGTTGCCGAGCAGGTATATGCGGTAATTATTTCCAGAGAAGAATTGGCCCTAAAAAAAGTAGTAAGAAAGTCAACACTTTGCCACTTAAATGTTTGCGTAATATTTTGTCATACGTACTCGGTAATTAATCGGCCATTGCCAAGGTCGTGATGTGACTTCGCCTTCTTTGACCTTGAGGTCCGAATTACCTTGCAACATTACCGCGTGTGACTCGGTGAACCTGGCGATGAAGCCAGGTGCGTAGACTTGAAAACTGACGTTCGGCACTTTTGTGAAAGAAAAATCAAGCACATCGCATCGATTAATTTTATAATGTCGAATTACCACAGAAAAAATGGAATGGGTCTTTGAGGAGTGAATTACATTTGGCATATTGGTTGTCTTCTATGTTCCAGAGAGCATTCTTATCCCTCATGTTTGGATTGCAGGAAACTTCCTGTTGACTGTAACCCCTGAAAGTTGAATCCTCTTCGAGTTATTTGTGCTTCGAATATTTTACATCGTGAAGGAAAACTTTGATTGAATCCAATTTTTTTGCAACAAACCATTTGGGCAAAGTTTTGCCACTGCACGTTAACACGCAGTGATGAAGATAGTGAACGAATTTCAATTTGCTCGTAACAGTTTCGACGACGTCGCCGTCCTGGCCATTGGCGATGTAGACTTTCCAGACGTCGTTGGCGTCTCCGGTTCCATTCTAATCATTCATTCATTTTTATTCTGTTAAAAATCGCTGAGCGATGGCCCACGCGGGAAAACAGCAAGAACAAAGTAATTTTTTTGTCGTTATGATAATTGAATTCTATGCACACCTCTCCATATCCCGTGACCTGATAATGCTTTTTCGAAAGTGGAGCGATTTCCTTGTGAGAGTGTAAATTTCTCCGAGTTATAACGTGCTCCAGACGGATAAGGTCGCCGTGTTTCACCAACACAGGATCCGAGGGAATTTCATTGTTGTCGTATTGTTTTACCAGCCACATATTGTTGTCGTCTTTGTGGGAATAGGTCGTTATCTATGAGCAGAAAAAAAAAGAAGTAGCATCTTGAGAAAGAATCTTTGTTGCGCGACGAGTTCTGCAATGATAATGGCGCAAAGGATTATAATGACGTACTTGTTGCTGGCGAGCTCCAACACCCTCAGGATAAAGATGCCAGTGAGAATGCAAATAACCACCCCCTGTTCGATGGTTTTTCAATGTTATTGTAGCACCGTACGCCAACTGTCGAGGCATTGTTGCGTTGTGGAGGGAATTACCTTGAAGCAGCGATTGAAATTCCGAGCTATAGAATCCATCGCCGCTTCCACTGAAATTACCAAATTTCATGCAAACCATAAATCGTTACTAGCTCACAAACGTCACTTGACAAAAGTTTATATCCTCACCTTTTATTCAATACCGTCAGATGAATATAAAAAAATAGCATGTACATAAGGATCGGAAGGACGATGAGACACAGAGCGCGTGCCAATAAATGTTTGCCGACGTAAGTCTACAACAAAGAGGGAAAAAATGAGATTATCGATTATCTCTCGAGATTATTCAGTAAAAAAATATAGTTTCTTTTACCACTGGTTTTGATAAGTCTCCTAGCTCTCGCCATAACTCGTAAATAGTAAAAATTCCAACGAGAAGCACGACGAACAGTCCCACGAATTTAACACTTATCGTACAAGCGAGAGAAGCTCCCGTAAAAATCAACCAGCCCCACCACGATTTTGTAAATGGCGCATCATGCAACGAGCCGACTCTTGCCATGCCCCAAGTTGCGCACATCATGAAACACAGTAATATCGGATCCAGGAGAATGTAACGATTCAGAGTCAAAAGCCCCACATCTGAAATGATTGACAACGAATTGTTATAGCAAATTTCATTCGCTTCACTTTGAACCGATAAATCGATTCAATTTCCGATCTGTGCAATTGCAATAAATTCAACAAAGTGAGAAGCCATGTGAAAAATGATTATTGCCATCTACGATGCACCGAGATTGAGATTTGAAAATATACTTACCGCACAGGATAAACATAGCCGCAAGGGCGGAGGCTCTGAGACACTTTGTGAGTTCCCAGACTATCAAGAAAGCCAGGGGAACGATGGACGCCCCCAAAAATGTGCAGAACTGAAATAATGAATATTACCATTAGCCTCTACCCGAAAATTCAATACTCGGCAGCTCTGAAAGAATACAGAAATTTTGGGTTGCTTTACAATTCTCATGCCAAGGTAGTGAACTCCCTCAAATTTGTCTCCTGGTTTTTCGAATGGAAATGCCCCGTCGTAACCGGTCAAGTATCCCGACAGGGCGATGAGCATCTGTAAATACGATCGGCTTGTCAATTGAATCGCCCGATTGGGTCCTAAAAGTGCATGGTAGAGGGAGAAATTTGATAACTTACCTTGCCCAATGGGGGATGTACGTCAAAGAAAAAAGTTCGGTTTATGTACCAACTACCCATTTTGCCAAAATGAGTTTCGTCCCAGCTGCGACAAATGGAATTTGATTATTTTCCATCAATTATTTATTGAAAATATAGAAATCAATCTGCCACATCTACAATTAATTTACCAGACGTGTTGAGGTTCGGAGACTTTGTAAAATCTCGTCCCAGCCGTAAGGACAACAATAATCCCAAACAATAACCACCAACTGCTAAAAATAAATTAAGAAAAAACATTATGATCGAATCAGGAGATTTTTTAAGTTCTTTTTAATTATGTTTTTAGGACAAAAGTTATTAGGCGAAAGTAAGAAGAATGACAAAACTCACGAATTTCCAGTTTCCTCGAAGTGGGCATTGCTCTTTTTATTGTTGTTTTTCAAATGTTTTGTTTTTGATACACTACTTTGCAATCCCGCAGTCATGGTGATTTCATAAACAAAAACTACGATCAATCATGAAATTGTAATTAAACTTATTCGGGGCATTTGGAATTTGTGTAAGTTTGAGCTCTAGTAGGTAAAATCACGCTCCTCAAGGGTCATCACTTTTTTAACTAACGGGGATACGAGAGAATTATAAGGAACCGGTTGCTGGAGCGAACACGTCTCCTTTTGCTGTCAAGACGTTCCATTGTTGCCATTGTTTACATTTGTTCTGGTATCGAACTCGCGACTACCGTTGCGTAAGGGCTTGTTTCGTTCGGTTCGATATGCATTTTTAAGCAATTTTTCATTTTCTATCAAAAAAGTAATTGTTTAAACAGTTGTGTTTGAGTTTTTACTATAATATTGGAGGATATTCGGCAACTAGGCTAACTGTAAATTCGTGCGTATCGCGTCCCGCGGAATTCGTCCGACAGCAGAGAGACCGCGCAACGTGTCATCCCCCCTCGCCCTGCGCCCCTCCGAAGATAACCTTTGATTGTGAAGACCTCTGTACCAATTGATGGTAAGTGATTCTTATCGGAAAAGTAGGAGCCTACACATATGTGTCGTTTAGCCGGAAGGTGGCGTTAGATCAGGTAAACCGGATGTGACGAAAGTAAATTTCGAACAGCGCCTCTTAAAAGACAAAGCCGCTAACCACGAAATATATCGTCACCAAATTTAGTTGATCATCATTTCTAATTTCAAGTCAAAGTTGAATATCTGTGGATCGTCAAAGTAATTCTTGAGAAGAGAACAAATATTGAACGATAACGAGGATGATTCGATGTTGGCCGAGCGTTGCTAAATTGTACGAACCTCATGAAATTTGTGAGAAAAGAGTGCGGTTCGTTAACGTCAAATTGAAATATTATATCGACGAAGATTTGACAGTGAATTATAGTCTTCAGGAGCAAGTAAATAACGATTTCGAGTCACATCAGAATATGGAAATAAATACTCTGCCAGTGTATTTTTCAAATTATTGAAATCGAATTGTAAAAAATGATGGATACGAACCTTCGCGGATCCCCTCTGCTCATCCTCGCCTATACTTTTACATTTTTTCCTTCGCATCTCCAAACCCATCAGCAAACTTCCAAACTTTTATTCCATTATACGTCTTTGTGCCGTTCCCTTGCGATTTTTGTTCCGCCTTTTTTGTGCCTCTCTTTTGCCCAAAAGACCTGCTACGACTTCTTCTTTTCTCTTTTTTGCTTCTTCATCTATCTACGCTATATCAATAATTCCCTTTTTCTTATTCTTGTATATTTCTTCGATTTCATAACTTTTCCATTTCCAGCCAATCAATTTGTATTTCCTGTTTTCCTTTTAAGAAAGACACATAAAAAATCTTATGAATTATCAATGACAGTTCAAATGTTCGACCAGAGATTGGATCGGTATATTCCCAAGAAATTGGATAAATCTCCAACAATATTTAACCTTCGAGTATACTCTCTCTTCACCCCTAAATACTGAAAATCCACGAAACAGAACAATCACATTCCCACGTATTTTTCACCGCGAGGTAAATATATAAGAAAAAAAAAGTTAGATACATGAATAACATTATCGATGACAACAAATACCAGGTGATACAATTTTTATCTGCCGTAATATTTGCTGTTAAAAAATAAGATTCTTATATTCATTGGGAATTGAACAACTATTTTCTCATTGTTGCAGGCGTTGCTGACTCTGGATTACCAACTCGTTTACGTTAGCAAGGAAATACAAATCATGGCAATAAGTTCCTTTTTTCGGTTTACAGCGTCAACTATTAGCAATGAAATTCAACGTTGTCCAGTGATTGAGTCTCAGGATGTCGATTCAACAATAGACATTTGCTGTGATGAAAATTCGGCGTCGTCGCTACAAAATGAGATCGGAACGCCTTTGAAAAAAATGGAAACTAAAAAAAATATAACCAACGGTGTACGACCGACGTGTCAACACTGTCATCGCCAAATATGTGGATTGAAAATTGATGCTCTCCGTGTGAGTATCATAATTAATTAAACTTATTAGATCAGAATGGACTCTGCAGATTCCCGATGAGATGGAATATAATTTTAATTATAATCTCAAAAGGATTTTCATTGCAATATGAGCTGCAAGAATTTTGAGGATAAATGAGAACTCGTTACGAAAATAATGTTGATGCCTTTTTTACCTGTGATGACATAAATAATTAGTCATGAAAATTCGATGTAACGAACTAAGGCGATTGCGAAAATGCGGGTCATCTATTATTAAAGATCGATTGCAGGGTGATTTTCTGGCCTCCTTCAGCGATTCGCTTCTCGATCGAGTTCGAAGACTCGAGAGAGATCTGAGCTTGGCTGAGATTAATTTAAAAAATGCTAAAAATTCGCGGGACAATATGAAAAAACGTTTACAAGCTTACGAAGATTTTGTTGCTGGAATGTTAAGCTCCGTCGATGGTCGCGGGGCTGTTCAATTCACCGATGAAAAAGGACAAAAAGTACCGAACAAAAAAATGAATGTTTATTTTTTTTCACAAACAGAGAGCAAACGATGGAATAATATTTGAAAAATTATGTTTGTTAAGATCGTTCTACGTCGGGTAGTGAACGGAGAAAAATCTTCAAAATTCGACGACGAGAGAAAAAATGACGCACTAGAAAAGGAGGTGATTCTACTGAAAAAAATAATTAAAAAACAGCAAAAAACCGTGGATGATTTGGTCGAACAGAGAAATTCTTACGCCGCAACGAGTAGAGAACGCTTAAAAGTCGTTGATCGTGAAATCCAGACGAATTCAGTCCCGATGCCCATCGTCACCCCACTGCAAACCTCCAATGTTCCCAATGAAAAGGTGGATTCCAACGATGAGAAAATTCTTGCAATAGCAGAAAATCCAACGATCACAGAAAATTCGATTATTCCATGGATTGGCGGTATCAAGGAAGATGATACTCGGCGATTTCCTCTTGAAGGGAAAGATGTCTCTTCGGAAAACTCGATGGCACCGAGAATATTGAAAATTCGAAAACCGTCTGGAATTTTGGTGCAGGGAAAAAACGTCAAATTCGCTATAGTCAGGTAATTCCAATGAAATGAAAATTTATTAATCTTCCGTGTCGATTGAGCCGATGTGGGTTTTTTTTTCTTAAATAATTCGAATTCTGGTTCAATAAATTCCAGATTATGAGAAAAATGCGAGATTAGCAAAGATGAAGAAACAATAATTGAGCCCTCAAGTAATATCAACCCTTCATATGCATGGCTTTCGTCCCAGAAAAAGGAAAAAAATCTCATGTCAATTAATGTATCCGATCAATAACTAACAAACTAACAAAAATAAGTAGGAAGACATTGATTCTGAGTGTCAATCGCATCGCGATCGTTCTCAAAACTCTCAATCGTTGCTCCAAATTCGTTGAGGCTGTTTTTTTTTTCTCTCTTCTATTTCTTTGCATCTCTTTTCTTGTTCGCGACGAAAACATTATCGATCGAGTGCCAAATTCTCGGATACCAATCCAGGGTCCCAGTTGGCTCTAAATTCATCGAAGATCCCGATCTGTCGGTGCTACCGGGCGAGGGCGACTGCGCCAAAATCGGCTTACCAACATTACTGTCAATACACATGTGAATTTAGTAAGACTATGTGTAAGAAAAAGACGCGGAGAGAGAGAGAGAGAGAGTGAGTTTCTCTCCAAGTCGGTATATTTTTAGTTATACCTCGGAAGCTGGAAAGCAGCCAGTAAAACTGTTTCGTCTGTGTATAGAGAGGCCTCTGGGTAAAACTAAGCCACACGAGTGAATTCACCAACCAACTCGAAATCGACAGCTGGAAAAAACGTGATTTACAACGAAATTTTGAATCAATTTTGTGAGTTTCATCTCCTCTCTCTCTCTTTCTCCTGTGAAGAGTGTCTGCGCAATTTTTCTCCCATCCTCGGGAAATCCGAAAAAATCGAATGACAGAAAAACCGTTAGATATTCCTCGCAAAATATAGCAATTTTTATGAGTTTTTGCGTTTAAATGCAATTTGAAGCAAAATGCTCCGATTTTTACTTTGCAGAAAATTTTGCTAATATTCGGGCACGAATAAAGTATCACGAGTCTTTAAAAATTCACGAATAGCGGAAAAACTGCTGTATCGAAATTTCAATATTTCTTTGCTATTGATAAAAAATGAATAACGCCGGTCCGAGCGGAGCTCTCAATGTAGTCCCATGAAGAATGATCTGAGAAACGAGTGATTCACAGTGATTCGAATAAAAATAAGTTTCATCGCGATACGTCCTGTTGTAATTTTCGTGCACATTTCTCTAGTCATTTTTATTTTTGTTTCCGAGAGAATGAAACATTTCGGCATCAACCAAGAAACTCTTGATTGTGTGAATTTTGGAAGAAAAAACACTGATTATTCCGTCCGGGATGATGAAGAAAATGTGATGAGTTTGAAATAGTGGAATTTTCGCTTCTACGCGAGTAATGAAAATTCTTGGTAAAACATAATTGGCCAGATCCTTGAGAATTTCGAGGCTTTGTGTTATTTATAGTTTTCCATTGAAGAGGGAGCGTGGCGGACATGTGTGACGTCATCAAAAGCAAATAATTTTGAGATCGAGGTAAATGTATGTGAAAAAATGAGCATGTGCTGCGCAATGAGATTGAAAGGTGCACTAGAATCAAGGCCACCTTGAGCAACATTCCGGCAGTCTAATATTTTCGTCATATTCTTGCAATTAATGCGCAGTGGGTGAACCCGGAGCGATTTAATCTGCCCTTGTGTGTATGAGCGCGTTCGAATCACGCGAGCAATTCAGGAAACATATACAGAACTCTTGCTTCTTTGTTTTCGTTCACCGGTTCTAAATTTACCGGGTGTGTGTTCAGTTCGACTATATTGCTATTTATAGTTTCCTACGTGCGCGCCCATGCACGTGTCACCCACCCCGGTTCCCTGCATCCGAGTATCCTGTAAAATAGCTGTCTTGTCATTTTCATTCCAGCGATTAACTTTCTTTGGTCGACAAAAAATCCCCTAAAAATAGTACCCAGGAGCAAGGAATACCGGGAGCACTCTTGGTGTATCCTCAAAAATCTTCGACAGCTGAGAACTGAAATGATTTGAAAAAAAAGAGGGGTCTATTGGATGAAGCATAGTGCCTGAAAACTGCCAACTCGTCGAATCACGAGAACGACTTTTTTAAAGTGCCCTAAAAAAAGAATCTTCTCATTGAATTAGCGAAAAATATTCCAAGCAGCTGTGGCACAACCGAGTCAACGAATTTTCGAGATAAACGACCTTCCTGAAAGGAGCCCGAACCGGAAGTCCGAAATACGATCGAGTACCGGCCCCAAAACGAACGAAAAAGTCAATTGAAAAAAATGGGAACTGGAGGTAGTGTACCAAACAATTTCAAGTCCCAAGAACCACCGCCGTTGCCGCCGCCATTTTATACCGGTAATCCATCGAGGATTTCCGGTATTTCGTGCGGACGCGAACAGGATCGAAGGACGAGTGGAGCAAGTAGTACAGTTACTTTGGAAAGTGCCGGATTCCAGGTTGGTCCAAAACCGATAAATCCTAAGAGGGGCTACATTTGAAACATTATCGAAAAGGAAAAATTCTTTTTAATGATTTTAATGGATATTGTAAATTGCAAATAGCATGCAAGATGTTCGAGTAGCATGAAAAACGAAGAATGGTGGCATCATCATCGACCCTCAGCACAGAGCCTGTCTGGTTTACGTCCGCAGCAAGAGACCTTGGTAAGTCGAAATACGTCGAAGATTGGTTTATCAAAACTCTAGCAATTTTTCGGTATGCATGAAAAATTATTCTCTAATATTTTGACAATTTAATTTGTTGGAAAATTCAAGTTGTGTGGCAGGAATAACTTGAAAAAAAAATGCTCACCTTATCGATATTTATGAGGATGGAGAGCACGAGATATGAGATTTTGCCTTTTCGAATTGGCAACTGTCCAGAAATATATATACACGTTTTTTTCATCACTAAACTATCTCGTTGTACACGGACAACACTATGAGTCAGAGCTACGAAAATTCGTTTTCACGGTATCTAAACCCGAGTTGTTAAGGATTCGCTTTTAATCACGTGCAAGCTCTCGGCAAGAAGCGAAGAAAGAAAGAAAGATAGAGTGTTGAGAATGACCGAGTCGAGGACCGTTTTGTCTTTCGAACCAGAGCGTTTATCGGCGGGTCGCTTACGACGAGCTTTTCTTTCATTTCAGTACGCAGTTGTCCACGGTAACGCCAAGTTATACCAACGACGTTCTCCCTCTCTGTTCGAAAAATATCAGTGAACACAGTCTCTTTGTTCCGAGCTTTTGTTTAACGCAAATCGGTAATTAGCTCTTCCATTATTTTTCAATATTCGATTGGCAACATATTTCGGATTTTATTTAAAAATACGATTTTTCTAGTCAAGGCTTCGCAAGTTCATCGAGTTTTTTTTCACACCCGCGCGTTGACGCATTTCTTCTTTAATATCAACATTATATTTTGATGCAATTTTCGTTAACGAATCGAATTATTTTTTTGCATTCATTTCCAACATCGAAAAGATAAAAAAAATCAAATGAGACGCGAAAATTGTGGACAATCCTTCGAGAAGCTTTCTTCTTGACGAAATAGGAAAGTGATAGCTATAATTGCAATTACGGGATTAAAATGGGTGTATCGCATTGCAGTTAACGTATGCTGGAGAAATGACGGGTTGGCGATCGAGTTGTGAAAGCGGGATGATGCCATCGATGCATCAAGAAGCAATGGAATTGTCGCGTACGGTGTCCCATCTCGCAGCTGCAAATCAACAATTAGCTTCGGCGCATACGACCCTTCTGGGGCAGTTGGAATCGCTCTATTTGGAACTGAATCGTGAGCGTGAATTGCGATTAGAGCGCGATCGTGAGGTTGCAAGAACAAAGATTGCTACAAGTTCGACGAGCGATTACGAAAACGAGGCAGAAAAATTGAGCGATCGTGTAGCAAATTTGGAAGCCACGATGGGGGAGCGTGGCATAATTCGCGAGGCTAGTGCGCGTGAGAGAAAACTTCGAAAATCTCACGACGAGACACCAAAGTCATTATTGACGACAAAAGAAATTGGTGTTCAGAGTGAAAATTCCAACGACCGATTGGAATTTCGTTTGCGATCACCGAGCCCCGAAACAAATAAAACTGCGCCATTTTTCGAGCCTCGAAATTTTGGAAACGAGCCCAATGAGCGTCGTTCCGGTGCAACGAATGACGAAAAATACGAAAAATCCCATGTTGACAACGATTCGAGTCTGATCGAGTACAAAAAAGCAGTCGATAGGATTGAATGTTTGGAGCATGAACTGACGACTTGTTGCGTTGATTCGATACGCCAAATCGAAGCCAGTCGAAATGGCCGGTCTACGAGAATGCCCGAGACTCGAGACTCCGTCGAAGAGTCGAAAAATATCGATGAGAAAAATACATATCATGTCATCGATCCAATTTATGAAAAAAATTTCAACGAATTGTTGCATGAAAACGAGAGACTGCGAAACGACGAGCTTCAGTATCGTTCGAAAAATGAAAAACTAATACGTGATCTTGAGGATCGGGGAATTTTAGTGGAATCTTTGAAGAGAGATTGCGAAGTAAGTAATTAAATATTACAAACGAAATTTCCAACTAATCTGTTGAATGTATTAAATGAAAACAAAATTAACGTGAAAACCATAAAACTTTTAGAATTCTAGGTCGCAATCGGAAAAACTCGACGCCAGCCTGTGCGAACAAAAAAACCAATTCGACGCTCTGATTACGGAGTACGAGAGTGCGATAAGTGAAAAAACGAGACTATCGGAAGAGTTGGAAATGTTTCATTTCGAAAGAGACACAGCCAACTTGAGAATAGCCGATCTTGAGAAACAAGTGGCTGATCTGACTGAAGAAAAGGAACGAGTGTCGATGATCGAGAACCAAGAGAGCTCGAGACTGAAAAAAATGTTGTCCGAAGAAATGAGGAGTAGAAGAGAACGGGCGAAATCCTTGGAAGAAGCACTCTTGGAAATTCAAAGGCTAAACCAAGTGATCGAGAGTAGCGAAAAATCTGACGCGGCGGAAGTCGAAGCTGTCGAAGTGACCGAAACAGGTGAGCAAAAAATTCTTTACGGTGAAAAGGTTTTTTTTGTTGAATTTTTTGAACTATTGTCGAATAATTTGTTGAAAAATAGAGTCGAGTCCCGAAGAAGAGGAGGTTTCGGATCCAGAAATCGCAGTGGCTCGTACGAAGAACATGGAAGAATTTAGAAAAGAATTGAGTTTGAAGAGAGAAGCAAGACAACGTGCAATCGCAGCAGTTTCTTCAGAGATGGATCGATTGCGACGCGAGCTCGATGCTGAGAAGGAAGCACATTCGGAGACATCGAGGGTTCTGGATCTTCTTAAATCCGGTCAAGCTACAAACGTCGTGACGAAGCATGATGTAGTTGACGCGAAGGATGTTCGAATGCCAACGAACGAAGCATTGCGGCATGAGGAGGGCAATGATTGGCGAAAGATAATGAAAGCAGATCCGGAACTGGACAACAACGAGGCAGACGCTCGAGCCCTGACCGACATTCTTAAGGTAAAGGAATTTGCACTCTCCAAATGGAGAATATATTCGACGATTCAGATCGAAATAAATGATAAAAAGAAGAAAAACGTTAAAATCATTGCAGATCTCGGACGAACTTAAATCGAGTATAAGATCGCAGACTGAAAAAATCGATGATCTCCGTTACCATCTCGAGTGCGAAAGCGAGAATCATAAGCATCGCATCGCGAGTCTGAAAGAAATCGCGAAAGCGAGTCGCGAATCATCGAATATTCGAGAGCATGAAACGAACAAATTAAAAAATCTTCTTGCTCAGATATTTACGCATCTTGGCGATCCGCGATTCCGTGTCGACATCCAAGACGATGTTAGATTCGAGCACGATCGCCAGATCGACGATATAAGAAGATTGAAAACTCTTTACGATGATCGTTTGAGGGTACTCGTTGATTTGAGAGAAACTGCCTGCAAGGAATTGAAGGAAGTCAAGGACAAACTCAAATATTCGTGGAAAGAAAATCGTGGCCTCGAAGAAGACTTGAAAAAGGCTGAAGAAAAGGTATTTCACAAAATCATCTTATCCATGATTTCATCTCAATTTCCACAATTCATTTTTTCCCCAAATTTGTTGCACTCGTAAGGAAAAACATAAAATTTCTTACAGATCGATTGTCAGGACACTGAAATTTCGAATCTAGAATCTCAGCTCGGTCTGACCAAGGCTGACTGTCGTGATCTCCAAAATCAAATGTCCGTGATCAACGGACTTTTCACACAAATGTTGCTGAGTGCTTCCTCGGCCGACATGGATCTTGATCGATTGACTCGCTTATTGCAGGTAAACAAGGAACAACGTTCGAGCAACAGAGAATATTAGTTATTATTTCTTATTTTTTTAATTCTTGGGATTATTCAACGGTTTAGATTTTTCCAGACCAAATGAATTTTTCTTCTTATGTTCAAATTGTCCTAATGATTGCGTCTCACTAGGAGAATCACGATTTGATCAGCGACATGGCTCGCGAAGAGGGCACCGAAGCTGCCGCATTACCGAAACTTTTGCTAGACATTGTTGAACAAGTCGAAGGACGCGGGGGTGCAAAGTCCGGGGACGGCGAAAGCGACAAGAAAGATGAAGAACGTCAAGAAGAAAACATAGCTCATAATTTGCCAAAGGTTCGCATATTATCGTTCGGAATTTTTGAGAAACGTTGTCGATCGATGGAGAATAAAATTTTTTAAATATATATATTTAAAATATGTTGCAGGTCTGGCGGGTTTTGTTGGAATTGCTGAGCTGCCATGATGCGGAATCATCAGCCGCGACTCCCGCATCATTGTCGACGGATCCAAACAGTTGTTACAAATCGGTGGACACCCCATCTGGACCGAGGCTCGTGATATCCGTCAGCAAGACTTATATTCGTCTCAAGGAATTAATTTTGGAAAAAAAACATTTGGAGAAAGAGATGAATCGGATGAAGACGCTCAACACGCATTTGGAAAGCAAACTCGGCGAGCAGGTGAGATTTTTTTACACATTTATTTCGTCAAGCGTCTCCCGATGGTAAAATCTCTTCATATTGTTATTTGCAGGAAAAAAGATTATCGACAGTTTCGTCAGAACTGAATAAAACTTGGAACATCGTCGGTCGGATGCAAGCCCAACATCAACAATTACACACTCACGAGAAAATATTGCGGTACGAGTTGCAACAGAAACGAAAAATGTTGCAAGAATTGAAGCAGGAACTTGAATACTGTCGTGAAAAGTGGGAATCGGCGAGACAAAAAAATAACAATACAGAGATTGAATGGAGAAGCCTGCGACGAGAATTTGCTGCAAGGAAATCTCTCGTCTCTCAAGATTCCTTTAATAACAGGTAATTTATATGGTGATGCAAGAAAAAACAAACGTTTGGTCTGCAACTCGTATCGACGATGTTCATATGATTTTTTTCAATTCAGTGCCGAAAGTGGTTTCAGCGATGAAAGAGGAGACGACTCGGACGAAGAAGACGAAACTTTGGGTGAGAGAGTCCGGCTCGGACCTCGTAGACGAGCAAGAAAGGTTGGTACCTATTTTTGTTTGCATCGGAAATTCAGGAAGTAGATAAACTTAAACAATTATCGCAGGACAATCCACGGGCACCGACTCCAGACACAGAGTCGGAACAACCGACGGACACGGAATTATCGGAATCGAAAACCACCCCGGAAACGAACGTGTCTACGGAGGATGTTTCGATTGCGGGTACGAGTGTAAATTCAAGCGATAAAGGAACGAACGACGAGCCGCAAGTGCCGAGGATCGTATCAGAGGATGACGAAAACCGAGGCAAGCCGATAAATAAATTAGATCAAGCGCTGACGAACGTTATAGAAAATCTGATAATCATCGACCGAGGCAACAGCGATTCTTCTCGTATTTCAATATCGTCATCGGAAAACGAAGACGGCGGCAGCACCGTTTCATCGACTTCAACGAGTGAACCGGAACTCAAAGATGACGATGTCGTTTCGAGGATCAATGAACCCACGGATTCGAACGAATCACTCAACATTTTCGTCGCTGATACGAGCACGAATGTGACGCCGGAACCATCAACTTCCACCATTTCCGTATTTTCCATCGGGCCTTTCCCAACCTCGGGATCCCCTTCGTCTACGAAAAGCGTACAATTCAGCGATCCCTTGATCGTTGGTCCGTCGGTTCAACCGGCGCTTCCGGTATTCGGACAAGTGTCTCTCGACACGAAGAGTCTCCCTGAAACAACGGCAATTAATGAAAAAGCTTGTTCTTCCGGACATGAAGGACAAATCGCGGTGCAACATCGACTCGTAGCTGGTTCGAGTGATTCTGAAAAAATGTCCGGAAGGAGTGACGAAAACGAGGGGCACGTTACGAGGAAAGGCAACGAATTACCAGAAGTCGGCCCTCGCGATTCGTCGAGAATCGAAGGAGTTTCGTCGAGTTGCGATCCAACAAATACATCGGCGAGCGTAGCAGATATTGTGAAAGAAAACGTTGACAACTGCGTCGACAGTGGCTCCAGTCATCATCTTGAAAATGCAGCCGGAAGCAGCCGGGAAGAATTACCGGAATTAATTTCTAGTTCGGTAGACGGTGCAAGCATTTCATCGCCCTCGACCAGCGAC
Source organism: Campopleginae sp. 14b (assembly GCA_030522525.1). Lineage (NCBI taxonomy): Eukaryota > Metazoa > Arthropoda > Insecta > Hymenoptera > Ichneumonidae > Campopleginae sp. 14b. The sequence goes on from JAPYYS010000102.1 coordinate 86,783, forward strand.
TCTTCGGCGGAAGCTTCGGTAAAGCCTGCGCGAAGTCACGAAGAAGTTCTCGCTGCCCGAGCTGCTCGGCTCAGACGCCTGGAAGAACAGGCAGACTGGTTGATGAAAAAAATGAATGCGACGAGCAGAAGAGGCTCCGCCTTGTCCAATAGGCTGGAAGAACTTCACGAAGTTTACGGCGAAGCTCCGGTTCCACCTCCGATGCCAGATGTTTTGCCAACTGTCAGAATCCCTTTAGAAACGACGACTCGTCGACAGGTATTGAAATTTCATTTTTCCTCTTTTTCGATATTCAATTCATCGTTTAGCATTATCTGTTTTGTCTAGAAAACCATAAAGAATAACTTTGAAAGAATTTTCGCCTTGAATTTCAGAAGAAAGATGATGCCAGAGACAAAAGTCGCAACGACGAAAAACCTCCTCCAGGTTCTCCTTGAGATCTTGAAGGATTATCGGTGAGGGAAAGATTAACCGAGGACAAGCATAACGACTGGCCGGCTGAAGCTGGACAGCCAAGCAGCTCTAAGAGCCGAGCGAGTTTCGAGAGAATTATTAAAAACCATTATTCTATTTGTACGAAAACCATGCGATGCCAGAAAAAGATTACCACGGATGAACAGATATGTTCTGTTTGAATTACAGAATATATTTTGACTGGGAATGTCTCGGGATAACTTGCCATTATTCTTGTCGTGAAAACTGAAAACATGTTCCTGTTTTGTATCCGAGTGTTTCATAATGGCACGTCGATCCATGAGCTTTGTAAATGAAATTTTAAAAAAAGTGCCAAAAGTGAGAGGAATAAATAATACGGTGAATAAAAGTATTTTGCCTCTTAATGTATATGCATTAATTCTTCTTATTCGTCTTTTGAATAATCTTGAATTCAATTGAGGAACAGACGATCAAAATGATTCTGCATTTGATTCTTGCTGCCGATCTGCCTGCCTTTCCACTGCTTTATCTGGTCAACCGTCCTTTCCCTTTCTTGCGAGCCGGTCCAACAGCTGGCGGCCGAATCCGACAAAATCATCACGATCATTCGAATCAATTATTCACTAAAGTTGGAGATTTGTTTTTTTAATCATGTACGAGGACAGCAACGAGATGATAAGGCTCCTGGTTGTGCGAACTTAATTTTGCGTTTGGTTTAGTAATTAGACAATTCCCTGGCTTTCGATACAATGTAAATATATGGACGGGCCGCGTTTAGTGAATGCGTCTACTATACGACACGTTCAGTTGCTATTAGGGCGCATTGGGAACCGTTCACGTGTAGGCGCCCCAGGCTACATCGTATCAACTTGGAAAAATAACGGAGATGGATTGTAATTCTCTGATTTGAAGCACGTAACAGTGATGCATTTCGTCATGGAATGTCAGTACAGTATATATTGGGCGAACCGGCGTCCAGCTAGCTTTGAGCTATTGATAAATATTCAATTTTCATCGTAGTGAAACTTGGGCAAGTTTTGATGAATTCGAGATCGACTGACATCGGGTTATCCCACGCTAGATTAGGTAATTTGGTCATACGAGATGAGAGGAAACCTTTCAAAGTCACGAGCCAGCTATTCTATACGCGATAAACTTGAAATCAAGCGAAAGTTGAGCCATTTCTTATGGCAGAACCAACAGCAGTGATACGTTTTTTTCAACAAGCACAACAAATGCTTTCTATACCGTTTTCCTTCCTCCTCTTTTTCTCTCAACGTCGTTCCTTGTTCATATGGCAACACAATTTGAGAGTAACTAATTTCTCCCCACCCCTGAGTTATTATCAAACGAAATCTCTGATTTTGGGAGTCAGCATGAGTTTTCCTGCTACACTGTGAGTATATATAGCTGGAATTAGGCTGATCAGAGGCACAATCGTCAGTCACAGCAAGTACTGTTCAGCAGCTCCAAGAGACATCATGAAATTCTTGGTAAGAAAGTTTAAATCGACCTGAACGGTAGAATATTGGTAGCGGATCATTGGTACGGAGTTATCAGTTTTTGACAATTTGCAGATTGTTTTGTGCGCGGTAGCGGCAGTGGCTCTTGCCAAGCCCCATATCATATTGGGACACGCGCACCATTTGGCACATGTTGCCGTCCCAGCGGTCTATACGGCACCTGCCATTCCCATCGAGCTCGTGCCTGCTGCTCCGCTCGGTCATGACGGTCGTGTCGTCGATACTCCGGAAGTGGTTCATGCCAAAGCCGAACACGATGCTGCTCACGCCCACGAGAAAGTTGCCCTTGCTGTAGAAGCTGCCAAGTCTGCGGATCACGAGTCCCATTATTATGCCGCTGTCCTACACGCAGAACCTGCGGTAGTAACCTCCTATCATTCCAAAGTTTACACCGGCGTGCCAGTCGCCTTGAGCTATACTTCTCATCCAGCGGCTCTCCCTGTCCACGACATTGTTGCACCAGTCGCCTATGCCAAGCTCGTACCTGCTGCACCCCTCGGCGCTGACGGACGAGTCGTTGACACTCCCGAAGTCGCTCATGCCAAAGCCGCACACGCGGCGGCTCACGCGCATGAGAAACTCAGTCACTCCTACAAGGAAGCCCATTATACGCATTGACGAGTGTTCCATGTGAAACATTTTTCGGCTGACCCGAGCGGAATATTCGCTCCACATATGCCGGAATCTTCTCCTCGCACCGCAACATTTTAAGATTACCATCCTTTATCAATAAAAATATGTTGATACATAATTCTGCGACAATGTTCTTGTTTCGTTCTGGGACTTTGTGAAACTTTGCAGGTTAGATCGTACTCGTCGATAAGCGCTCTATCAATATATATATTATTTTTATCGACCGGTACCGGTAAGACAGGATGCTGAATCATCATAATTTTTTTCCGAATCAAGAATCGAAATAACCGAAAATGACGACAGATAACAACGTTCACGGAGTGCGACGATGCTGCTGGGACGGAGGCGGCGGCGAACCAGTGTCAACATTGCAAAAATGGAAGACTAGATATAGTGAATTCGCAATGTCACTGGAGTTGAAAAAAGAAAAAAAACGATCTAGAAGGCCGTACCACGTGTGTATGTGTGTGTCCGGGTGTTGATTTTTTTTGGAAATAGTAAATATTGACAGCACAAATAGCGCACACACACACACACACACACACACGCATGGAGTAATCAGCATATGATTCACCGTTGTCGCGATAATGTAATATTGTTCCGGGCCTAAGTAGATATTTTGTTCTCTCTCATTACGAATGTTGGTCCAACAAACCCTACACATTTGAGTCAAAAAGTACAGAATTCGTTTTCTGTCAGTCGCATCTTGACACTTTGTTGTATTCGTAATACAAACGAAAAATGGCTTGTGGCCCACAAAAGATGAATGTATTTTTGTTGAGAATGTGCACACCATGAACCCTTGTAAAATATAGAGTTCCAGATTTACTTGAATAAATTAAAAAAATTTCGACTTCATGATTCTACCATATTATTCCCATGATTTTCCTGATTTTTATGGATAAAAAACGCCGCGAGAAACCACTGAACACGGCTATAGATTAAAAAGAGTGAACAAGCTTAGGCGCGCTACATCTATTGATCGGTCCACAAAGATATATACATAATTACACGAGGCGCATTGGCCTCACAAGACTCGTGTATTTGGTTGGATCGTCGAAATACGACTTGCCGGATAATCATCATTTCGATCGATGGAACGGCTTACAGCAGCCTCACAATCATTGATAAATGTCTGCAACCAATTAAACTTTCTAACATATGGTTTATGAGCGACATTATGGGCGAACTCATCGAATAGATATAATGGAAAAAGAAAAGATGAATCAAAATAACGGAATTGAACACTTGCACAATATGTACAGAATATGTATTCGCGTCAACGCAACATAAGAAAAAATAGAAATTGATTATTCAAAGTTGGCGCTCAAGTCCGTGGCTGCAGAGGGTACGAGCCCCGTAGCGCGTTGTTGTGATCTAACATGGCGGAATGTAGTGTTGTGGCTGTTCGGTGGTCTACGTCAATTTTTAGCGTAAATATCGAGACCCACGTAACGGAGTAATAGAAATAAAACGAATGATGCGTTTGTCAGTGATAGTTACTTGAGTGTAACAAAGTGAATTAATAAAAGTAATATACGTGATAGATAAGAAAAGGCGTGCCGCGTACACTTCGGACATTTGCGAAATCGCAAACGAGGAGTTATAATTTCCCGTGTACAGAAAGAAAAAAAAGAAAGGAAAAAATATATATATATACACGCATTTGCTCTCCTTGTGCCGTTTTGTGGATGGTAACACCGAACTTTTCTCTCTCTGTCTCTCTCTCTCTCTTCGCGAATCTCCCTCGTAACCCTCACTGCGAGAGATACACGCGCACAAACATAGATCCACGCAAAAAAGAGCGGTGAGCGCGTAAAGGATTTTTCTTTCTCGCTCGGGGGGGATCTGTGTGAGCGGGGTGGGAGGGGATCTTTTTCTCCTTTTTTTTTGCACGTACGTACGTGTCTGCTTAATTCTGCCAAAAAGTCGTTGGATCCAAAGAAATTGGTGCGTTTTTTTTGCAAAGTACGCGTTTCCTCGCATTCCTGTACCTGTGTGCCTGCGTTTGTGTGTGCATCGTGTGTGGCTTTAGGTACGTATACGTGCGTGCTCTGGAGCACGCACGTATCTCAGGCACACGATCATTCAGTGACTGCGACGGTGTGTCTCGAAAGGCCGACGAAAAAAGGCGAATTAAACGGGGTTGTTGCCGAAAAAGTTTTCTTCCCGCGTGGATTATTGTGATTTTTCTGCTTCATCGCCTCATATATATTTATTAACCATAAATAAATTGACAAAAAATGTATAGCGAAGCTTATGCAACGACGGCATAAACATAACTCTTGGCGTAAACAATACGCGAGGTGGCAACCCCTGCTAGTTTTCCTCACGGCTTTTATCCATGCACGATTAAGTGGGGAGGGGAGCAAGAGAGAAAGAGAGAGAGAGAGAGATATTAACATACGTATATACTCGTAGATATATCCGTGCGTATATATATATGTACATATATATACATACGTTTGCAAGAACGCACTATACGTTGAATAATAATAACATCAAAATAACGTGCGATCGCGTAAGAAAGTGTGGTAAATACCGTTATAGTACATCGACCGAAAGAAAGGATCTAATTGTTTTTTTTTTTCTTTTCAACCTCCGATTTGCACAGAATTTGGCACAAGCGTCGTTCCACGAGTGTTTCAATCACGTATTTATCACTGGCTGATGTCAAGTTTACACGGACAGACGAGAAATAAGGGGAATATTTGAAAGACGCACAGTGAGTTTGTTGTTTCTTGACGAATTCATATTGAAAAAGAGAAAAGTAAGGAATCGCGGTGGTGCGGATCGTGCGTGTTGTTCCAATACGTGAAATCAATGATAATCGTCAATCGTCTGGGCTACTCTTCTTGTTCCTGGATTCATAAATATTCGGCAAAGATTTGCAACGACGATGCTCGAGGAACAATTGACAAAGCGACGGAGAAACAACGAGTGACGAATAATAAACTGAGCGAAAACTCTGTAGCTCCCGGTGCACAGTTCTCTTTTTAATCATGCTACACCTCAATAGTCTTTGTCGTTACTCGTTTCAATCGCAACTCTGATACTGGTTGAGAGTCGCGCAACGATATTTTCTTTGTTTACGCCTTGCCCGGCAGTTATTATTTTCAACGACGCCCTCTCTTGTACTTTTCCTTTTGGCATTGGGTTAGTGCTTTTTTTTTTTTCGTTTTCTTCCTTTTTCCGTGCGTTTTAACGGGAATCAGCGGCCGAGGGCCAGCCGCCAGAATCGCAGATGGAATTGTGATAAACGGACATTGACTACGAAATTGTGGATGCGACAAACGCGCGGCATGCTCTGTTAGTTTGCTAGAGCGGACAAGGAGGAGATTCAGAAAGAAGAGAATAAAAGCCAAAGGAGTTTGGATAGATCCGGACGACATGACTGACACAAGAAGAAGAGTCAAGCTTTACGCTTTGAACGCGGACAGACAATGGGACGATCGCGGCACAGGACACGTCTCGTCGTCGTACGTGGACCGGCTCAAAGGCATCTCTTTACTGGTTAGAGCGGAGAGCGACGGTTCTCTATTGCTGGAAAGTAAAATACAGCCTGACACGGCGTACCAAAAACAGCAGGTATTTGATAAAAAACTAGAGTGATTTGTTATTAATGATTGACGAAATTAGAGAAAAAAATGGATAAAGAATTAATCGACCTTGGTTTGTTTGCAGGACACTTTGATAGTGTGGTCGGAAGGGGACAACTTTGATCTTGCATTGAGCTTTCAAGAGAAAGCGGGCTGCGACGAGATATGGGAAAAAATATGTCAGGTACAGGGTAAAGATCCGTCGGTGGAAATAACGCAGGACATAGTGGAGGAGTCGGAGGATGAGAGATTCGACGATATGTCGGATTCGGCGCCGCCGATAGAATTGCCGCCGTGCGAGTTGGGTCGTTTGGACGACATAAACGAATTGATTGGCAATTGTTTGTCGTCGCCAATGAGAAAAGAAAAATTGGCAATGGCTCTGGAGACGGAGGGTTACATAAGGAAATTATTGAATCTGTTTCACACGTGCGAGGATCTCGAAAATACGGAGGGATTGCATCACCTTTACGATATATTCAAAAATATTTTCCTACTAAACAAAAATGCTCTTTTCGAGGTGATGTTCAGCGACGACACGATATTCGACGTTGTCGGCTGTCTCGAATACGAGCCCTCGTTACCACAGCCGAAGAGACATCGCGAATATTTACGTCAATTAGCGAGATTCAAGCAGGCAATACCAATAACAAACGCCGAATTATTAGCGAAAATACATCAGACTTATCGTGTACAGTACATACAGGACGTTGTTCTACCGACCCCAAGCGTATTCGAGGACAATATGCTTAGTACACTGAGCAGCTTTATATTTTTCAACAAAGTCGAGATAGTGACGTTGATACAGGACGACGAGAGATTTCTCACGGAATTGTTTCGTCAATTGACCGAGGAGGCAACCTCGGTCGGTAAGAGACGGGATTTGGTACTGTTCCTCAAAGAGTTTTGTAATTTTTCACAAAATCTACAACCACAGGGAAAAGAAGCGTTTTATCGTACGCTAACCGCCCTCGGTATATTGCCCGCTCTTGAAATAACCCTCGCCATCAACGATGCACCAACTAAAACCGCAAGTATAGACATACTTACGTATATCGTCGAGTATTCGCCGAGCGTCGTCAGAGACTACACGTTGCAACAGATCAACAATACCGAACAGGAGCAAATGTTGATAAACGTCGTTGTTACCCAATTGGTCGGTGATACCGATCCCGAATTAGGCGGTGCTGTACAATTGGGCGGTGTACTGAGACTCCTCTTGGATCCGGAAAATATGCTAGCCTCCGTAAACAAATCAGAGAAAACTGACTTTCTCAATTATTTTTACAAAAACAGCATCGTTACTCTGATCGAGCCCCTCCTGGCAAACACCGTCGGTGACAAACCCTCCCGCGAGGACTACCGGACTGTACAATTGCTCGGTCTCATACTCGAACTTTTGTCTTTCTGCGTCGAGCATCACATGTACCAAATTAAAAATTGCATTTTGAATAAGGATCTACTTAGGAGAATACTTGTACTCATGAAATCGACACACACTTTTCTCGTACTATGCGCACTCAGGTTTATGAGAAAAATCATTGCTCTCAAGGACGAATTTTACAACCGATACATCATCAAGGGCAATCTCTTTGCACCCGTTTTCGACGCTTTCGTACGTAACAACGGCCGATACAATCTCCTCGATTCGGCAATCCTCGAAATGTTTGAATTCATCAAATTGGTGAGTTTTCACTCTTATTTCTTCTTTATTCAACGTTATTATCTTCTCTCATGACTAAACTCTCGACTATTTCGCAGGAGGATATCAAATCTTTGTGTTCGCACGTTGTGGAAAATTTCTCTAAGGAGTTGGAGGCTATTGATTATGTTCAAACGTTCAAGGCGCTAAAATTGAGGTACGAACAGCATCAAGATAAACTTAAGGATCGCGATAGAGCTACTCTGGGCTTGGAGAGGTATGTTTGCACGCTGATCAACATCGGATCTTGTCAGTGTTGTTGTAGATGCCATCCAAGCTTTTTTTCCTATTGACGAGCGAGCGAGCGATAGATTCGTTTAAAAATCTCTATGTACAAAGCGAATAAATGTTGTTTTTTTCCTTGAAACACAGCGTACCTTCGATATTAAGGAACAGTCGGTATCGTCGGGATCAAAGGCAACTCGACGAGGACGAAGAAATGTGGTTCAACGACGAAGAAGATTTCGACGAGGGTGAAGCGGTTGTTCCGGCTGCCGCGGCTGATCTCGTACCCCCCGCCTCGGCCAAGAAACAACCGCCAGCACCAAATCCAGCCCCAAATCCGACGATGCCTACGGATCCGAAAGGCCAACAGCAGACCGTCTTGAACAACAATACTGCCAACAATAATTCACCGACGCAACAGTTGCAAATAAACAACAGCGCGCCGACGGTTAACGAAACGTCTGTATCGACGGGTATTATTGCCGGATCGACCGACGGTGCTCCTCTTGAGAAAGCAGCAGCGACTATCTTCAAAAAGGTACATTTTCAACCAACGACCAACAATTTTTCTGTTTGTTTTATGATTTTAACGTACTCGTTGTTGTTAATGATTCGGCACAGGGTTTGGTGGATTACGAGGGTGACTCGGACGAGGAGGAGGAAGACTCGGAGTTGAGTCCTTCGCCGAAGAGGCAACGGCTGTCATAGTAGACGAATCACCGGAGAGCAGCACGTGTGCTGCGTATATCGATCGCCGTTCCAGTTACAGCCCCAATTGACAGACCGCCTCGAGTCGATCCAACATCCAGTTTTTATCCCGTTGTAATAAACGGGAATTGATAAAAACACGGAACAAAACTAAATAAATAAAATAATGAATGAAAGAAACGGAAAGTATATCGGAAATGAAAAGACTTGATGCGAAACGACCAACTCGTACGACCTTGAATGATTAAAGATAAAAATGTTGAAAAACCGTATAACTGTTTTTGGTCAATTCGCGATAGGTTGACTTAAAAATTGGGGGGACCGCTTTTTAATTGATGACAGAGAAAACAAAACTAAATGGACAACAGCGAGAAATCGAAATAGCCGTAGAGTGTAGTGGACGTTTACACGCGTGTCTGTGCTAAACGGTGTACAGTAAGAAAAGCAAAAAGAACGTATGAGAAGAAGAGAGCGAGCGCGCGCGACGAGGATCCGAATGTGCAACAAGAGGCGGCACCATCACCGAGTATTGGCAAAGAGGAGAACTGCACTGAGAGCAAACGATTATGATGATGATGATGGAATTTGTAAAACGAAAAACAAACAAATAACACAAGGAACTTTGAATTTTCTTAATAAGGTAAATAAGGAATTTACACGCTATTGTACGACTATGTTGTGTAAAGAGATAGTACATTTGAAAAAGAAACAACAACAAGAAGAAAAAACCGTAGTTTATTGCAGTGGTTTGGAAGGCCCCGCGACGCCGAATGAAACGTAAACAAAAAAGACCCTATCACGAAACGATGAACACAACAAATTTTTAATAAAAAAAATTAATAAATAATAAAAACGTAATCGTAAAGAAAAACCAAGATAAGTATATAAATAATTCATTAAAGTATCGGGCTGGGAGGCTTGAAAGAAAAGTACGCAATTGTACAAATGTGCGTGGGCTCTGGAATCGATGCGATACGTAACTGCGTGCATCTTTTCACTTTCTTTCATTTATTTTCACTTTTTATTCCTCTTCGTCTCAATCATAAGTATATTCACAGTTACGCATTAAAAAATCGTATCCTTCCGCAGCGCGGGACTAAATTATTCAAATATCCTTGCGAACAGTCTTTATCTTACTTTTTGGCTTCATTTCTTTAAAATTTGTTTTCCAATACACCAAAATTGCCAACGTAACGATAAAACTTGAGATCATTCAGCGGATGATCGATCATCAACTTGATTGATTCGGAAGGCTATTCGATTTTAATGAAAACGCGTTGATTCGTCTGCTTCATGAAGTTGCAGATGCGCCCAGCTCCGTCAAGATGACGGGACTTTTCGAAAAATATCTCGTCAATCTTGACCGTATTGTGATTTTTAAATTCTTTCTTAGCCTCCTCTTTTCGTTTTTTACTCAAAATGCGATAATTTTTCTCTTTCTCTCCTTCTCGTTCGTCTCTTCGCATCTGCAAAGATCTGCAGGACAAAAACAATTCCAATAACACACGGTTAAAGTTAAGATGAACCTTCGAATACGTTATTAACGGTAAATAAAAATGATATATACATATGTATGTACGAAGCGTCTGACACGGTCAGTTAAAAATCGAGATTTCCAAGAAAAGTTTTTTTTTCCAATTTTATGCGCAGAATGAGATTCTTTCGGAGTCGAACGTAGCGATCATTCGTAGCGGTCCAATTGCAGATTCAGAATGTGGTAATAATCAGTGTACACATTTTTCATATTTGTACATCGACCCCTGTAACGTCCACGGTATTTTCACGGTAAATAAAAAATACGAACGAGTAAAATAATAAAAGAAATAAAAAAACCATCACTGACCGATAAATGCACGTTCTAATTCTGCCTCACGACGGTCACTACGTTCTTCCCCAGAAATGATCCACGAACCCCGTTCTCTTTATTTCCTGCAACTTTTTCCATCGTCGTTCCATCAAATTTCTACTTAGGCAAACTTGTGTGTTGCAACGAAGAATGAAAGGAGGCGTCGCATTGATAGACAGGAAAGCAAGAGAACTTACGTAAAATAAATGTACAGATTTGTAATGGCATTTCTACTTTTAAGATTATTCGAAAATCGGGGGGCTCTCACCGAAGCTCGGAAAGCAATTCGTTCATTTTTATTGCCGACCGTGAAGGAAATAAACGAAAGAGAAACGAACGAGAATTTGTACATAATAAACGCAGAAAGATCAAGAAAACCCACACCATCAACAACACACAAAAATGAAGAGTTGATTAGTTGCCCGCTCGATATCGAGTAATCAGCGAGAAAAAAATACACCGTCACACACATACACATGTCCATGATAACTCGAGAGAAGAAAAAGAACAAGTGCCGCGCGTCAAGTCTCCTCGGATCGATAAGAAATAATAATAATCGTACAAAGTGTTTGGAGCGTCGTTGCGAATGATCGTCCCCATATTCAAGAAAACAAAGCATCGTAGGAGCACAATTTTTCCAACGAAATTTTCAACGATTGTTCTCGATCATGCATCTCAAAAAGTTGCACGTATATTCATTATTGAAACAACAAAACGCATCTTCACTCTCGCATTATCCATTTCACACGCCTGCATAATAAAAATTCATACTTTAGATCTTCAAGATTTCTTTCATACTACACGAGGCTTTCTTCCCCAGCGGAACTTCCGAGACTAAACCGAATATTATGTGCGAAAGCGTTTACATCGTTTTTACATTTCTTCACCCCAAGCTCCTCGGTAACGAGGCGATCACTCGAAACTTTACAGCCATCGCAGCATCGATATTAATATTTTAATTAATGGAGGAAATTATTAATGCAATGTAAGATATCAAATAAAATTGGTATCAAGCGTTCAATTTATACATATATATGTATATATATATATGAATCACCAAAAGGTGTACAACATTTCTTTTTTCCTCGAAAAAATTCAGACAGAAATTTTTATATAAAAAATAAGAGAAAAATATCGGTCAACTACACTGCAAGAAAAAAGTTGAAAGAGCATCGAGTATTTATAAGCATAATACTTTGAAAATATGCAAATATATCAATGTTTGATTTTTTCTTCATTTTTTATGTCTCTCGTTTGTTTCTCAAATTGTGTCTCGTTCGATAATCATCTCGCGAATGAAACGCCAGCTAAAGTGTGAATAAATACGAGAACTTCTCGCGGAATGAATTTTTTTTTTATTTTCTATTTTGCTGTAAATCTTCATGCTCTGCTTCGATAACGTTTTTTTCCGGCAATAAAGAGGTATATAAAGAGTGATATGAATGAGTGTTATACGAATACAAGTGTGTTGTAGAAGTGCGAGGAATATTAAATAAAATAAGATTTAAATTTAGAACTACTGGATGGTTAACGAGACAAACGGAACGAATATAATCCTTCGTATTATTTATCATAAACGTTACTCCAGTTATTTGATTATTTTGCGAGAAATGGGAAACTTTGGTTTATTCAGATCTGGGAAATGAAATAATGAGCGCAGAGTCAGCTCTCGGGTCGTTGTCATCGAGTGGGAATAGAGACGAAAATGTTGGGCTTTTTCCTCTGAAATTTTGTGTATATTCGCTTATTTACACTTAAAAAAATTCCAACTAATTTTTCGAAGCAAAAAAATCATTATAAATTACTTCGAGGAGGACATTTTTTTTCTTCTGAATATCCTGTTGAAACATTTCCATGTGCTTTTCAACAAGCAATAAACACGAAAACAAATTCGAAATGTGTGTCACTTCCAATGCAAATTAAACTTAATTCGTTAACACTTTGTTATTCTGAATTTCTGGCAATAATTTAACGAGATTTACGACAATGATGAGTCGAGCGAAGAAAAAAGTGTTATTTGTTTGTTGGTTATTTACGGACCGACGACTTCAGCTTTCAAACGCGCAGCCAGAGCTTTTCGTACTTGAATAATCGATGGCTCTGGTATTTGCGATGGCTCGTAATTTCGCGTACCGCGGATACTCGCTTCGGCTGCTATTCTTGCTGAACCGGGCCTTGCTTTTGTCATCTCCAGTCTCTGACTGCGCGCTTGTTTCTTCAACGCTACCAACTTGTCGCGACGAGCTTTCAAATACTCTTCTCGTTTCTTCATGTCCTCCGGACTCTCGTCCTGCAAACATGACGTTCAACGATCAATCAAGAGGCAAGGAATCGTCCAAATCGTTGAAAAAAATAATAATTTGTACGTAAAGTGAAAATTTGCCATTTGAAAGACAAAAAAATCCTGTCACGGGGAATAATAATGAATTTTTTAAGTATTTTGCATTCCCAATTTTTCCTACCGCTACATTTTTCGGGCATCATGTCCAGAAAATAAATTTTAATTATAAAGAAAAATGAATTACCATCAGCTTTGTTGGAGATCCTTCGGAAATTCGTACATTTTTGACACGTGCTTTTTTACTCGGAGCAGCTATTATCGGTTCGAGAGGTAAGAATTTTTTCAATTCCGAATTTTTATTGTCGCTCGATTGTAGCGAAGATTGTGGAATTTCGTTCTTCGTCTCCTCCTCAATGTTATTCACCCGTACCGGATCCGGCGAACAACTTCTCAAAGATGAACTCGTCGAAGCTTTCAGAGCTTGTTCCAACAAGACTTTCTCGCTGTTATATTTCGAAGCCAGTCTCTCGTGCTCCTCTTCGAAAGCCAAAGCATCTTTTTCTCCTGGCTCGTTCTCCTCCTCCTCCTCGCGTTCCTCCATTATTTGTTTGCTTGAAATATTAAAAATGGCAAAAAACAAAATTTCATTCCTTCTCAATGAATTAAAAAAAAAAATTAAAAAAAAAACGTCATGGAATTTTCATACTGTAGTTCATTCTTACTGTAGCAACTGTTCCATGACCAGCTCGTCGTCGGGAAGACCGTCGCTATCGCACATGAGCGATGCCGGTGTTAATCCAAATTTTTGTTCGATCATATTCAGCGCTTGTAACTGGAGTTCGAGATTTTTTTGTATCATCATACGTTTGAAAATGTCGTACTCATTTGCCGCCCATATTTGTTCGAAAAGACACTGTAAAATATATTTTTTGTTTATTTGTCGTTGAAAACCCGGGAAAAACGATTTTTCCAACTCGAACCTGCTGCTTATTACCTGCTGAAACTGTACGGGTAGTTTGGTGTTTTTATTCACCGTGCATGCATGCTCGAATTGCTCAGGGGTTATTCCGATGTCTTCCATATAACAACCAAGCAAAAGATCCACCAAATTTTTATATTCCTGATAAACTTCGCGGTACTCTTTGCTGTCTTCGGTATCCGCTTCGAAAACTGTGCGGAGAAATTCATTCACTCGTTAAAAGCTTCGTACTGTATTCGTATAAATGTACACGCGATAACGCATTAGCATGTCGCAATGAAAGTTCGATTTTTCGAATGGGGAATTAAAAACAATGGTTCTGATCGAATGGGAAAAAATGTTCGATGTAAAGATGAAAATTAAATGACTGATGGAAATATTAGAAATAAAGTCGCACTTACTGAGGGATTTTTCTTCGATGAAAGTGAGCAGAGGCGCGGACCAAATAGGGCCTTGTAAAAATCCGACGAGTGAATCGAATACCCACGCGCTATCCTCGCGATCCGTCATTTTTTTCCTTTAATGAAAGTTATTCGACTCAAGTGTCAATATCTTTCCAAACTAATTGTTTTGCACTTGTTATTCCGATTCAAGATTATGGAACGATCGTCGCTGTCCAAAGTTCCGGAATAGTGTGATACCCGCCAGCAGGTTTTAGTTACCATAGAGATACCCGAATCAAAACACGCCATATATTACAGAGTACGATATTTTCAGCGGTGCGGCAATTTATGAATAAAACAGACGCACGTTCCACCAATATTATAGATTTTTTCTATTCGCGGTAAAAAAAATGATACTTGCACCAACGACGGAGGTCTAATTCTCCAAATTATAATGTTATTTGTTCGGCTACGCTGTCATAAATTATGAAGGATGATGACAAATTCCACACAAGAATATAGTCTCGCGTTTATTATTCTATACATCTTTCATGTTGCGGCATATTTTTTCAGGCCTTGATTCATTTAATATATGGACAGAATTGAAAAGAATTTAAGAAACGCTACTCGCAAGCGCACGTTGATATAGAAATTCGAAAGAAGCAAGCAAACAAACATCATTTTTTCCATCTCTCCGTGTCAACTTATTTCGTAGATTTGTCGTTCTCTGTAACAGCAACAACAGTAATAATTATAACGTATCATAATTATCACAATGGAGTGGGTCACGTGCATGAAGAGCTTCAGCCGGTAGCCGTGGCGCTAGCGTCCTCCTCAAATGGAACGTTGATATCCCTGTGTTTTTCGACAATGCCGCAACATTTTTAATGCAAAAGGAATTCAGTGAAATATAAGAAAATGTCGAAGGCAGGACGTATGAAATCGTTGAAAAAAATAATTGAGAAGGTCGACCACACCTCTACATTGAAGACAAATATTCCTGCCGGATTAGCCTCTCCTGCACCTCCCCTCGGTCCCATGCTCGGACAGGTTAGTTTTTCATGCCGACAACAAATTTTCTATTTACTATTTCAATTATCAAGCAATTGCGTCTTCGTTGTACATTATTGGTCATAGTACTCGTTTCTTTGCCCTAGAGAAACATAAATATAGCTTCGTTTTGCAAAGATTTTAATGCGCAAACGGAAAATATCAAGGAAGGCATTCCTTTACCATGCAGAGTCAAAGTCAAAGGTGATCGATCGTACCAGCTTATTATTCACCAACCTCCGGCAACTTACTTCTTGAAACAGGCTGCAGGAGTCCAGAAAGGGAGAATGAGCGGTGGTAAATATTATCCAAATATTTAAACATCAAGAAACAATCGTTGCTTCGTGCCGACCATTATTTTTTTGTTGGTCGCCAGTTTGAGGTACAATCGAAATTGCAATTTGTGAACACTTCGCAACAATTTTTCAATTCTACTACTAGTTAATTCGATGATGTAGCAAGTATATTGAACCCTATCTCAAATCTTTTCCATGAGCCTGAAGTTTGCATCGACGCAATGTCATGAAATGGAAATTAAAAAAAAAACCAAAAATGATTCCTCATTTTTTTATTTTTTACGAATCCATTCGTGAAGTCCAAAAAAGGCAAGAGGCAAATTAAGAAAAAAAATTCGAAAAAAATGTAATTTTTTTTTCATCTTGTGGCATTGCGTCGATGCAAACTTCAGGCTCATTCTTTTCCAATGTTGTTGAGTTAAAAGAGCTGACAAAGCTGACGAGCTGACTTTTCCCCAGGGCATCAACAAAAAGCCTGTCAGTTAAACTCTGATCTGCCCCGATTCAGAGATTTTTCATTCTTGTTTTTCAAAGGAATCTGTGTCATTGAAATGTCAGAGTAGAGGAAAAAAATTCAAAATTGGTTGATTAACTCGAGTACATTCAGAATTCATTTCATTATTCTTCTCAGAAAAAATACGTTTTGCCTAGAGATATTGGCTGTAAAATAATTTCGATCACGACGATGCAGGAAATAGAACAGTGAATATTTGATAAGAAAACGAAAGACATTTTTTCTAGGAATTCTGATGGCATTTTGAATGACATTGCAGATGAAATTGCTGGTAAAATAACGCTCAAACATCTGTACGAAATCGCTAAAATAAAATCGTCGGATCCGCCTTTGGCTCTTCATTCGCTTCAACAAATCACGCAAATGTTGGTGGGAATTGCTCGTACCTGTGGCATCGAAATTGTAAGGGACTTGGATCCTGTTGAGTATGCCGAATTTCTCGCAAAACGAGAATTAGTAGTCGCTGAACAGACGAAATTATTGCAGGAAGCCAAAGAAGCCAGAATGTTGCGAACAACTTAGTGTATCTGAACTTTTATTATGTATAGATTGGTTTTATTATGAAACTCAATAAATCTAGTTCTCCATCGAACTGCCACGAACCAAAAACAAATTTTTCGTAAAAAAACTTAGATTATGAAGTCAGCAATTAATATTGAAGAATTTAACCAATCTTCCTTTTTTATTACAATATTTTCTGCCTAGAATCTGTAATCGGGTCTTTAACAGTAAATTACAGGGAATATGAACAATTTGTGATACCAGTTATAAGCTTCTTTGTAAATTTATTCATCGAAGCGTCGTATACATCATTATTAGTCTTTATAATTATTGAAGTTGAGTTACTATTTTTATAAATTCATTCTCACCGATGTATTATAAAACATGAAGAAGTAACTTAATCTCATAAGTTTTGTTAGTTCATTCTAATACTGTGCTTCGCATGTTACAAATGTTGTCGATCTTATTACTTCACTTACATCCCGGATATGATGACTGCCCGGTTATTAAAGTATGCAGGTGTATAGTTCCATTTAGAAAGAGCAAAATACATTTCATAGGTTTTTCCTGATTTACTTGAACCCAAGATTATAGAAAATGATTGTTAACGTTTGCTCTGATAACGTCTACTAGGCTGGAACATGCGTCACGAATTGGGATTTTGAATATCGAATCAGCTCGATGATAAGCCGGTTCAGGGGTAGATGAGATTTTTCGTGCAGATTTGTGGAATCCATCGCTGCCGTCAAACTCGAATCCAACGTCGTCGTCACGTCCAAGTCCCACGCTGCCGTCAAGACCAAGCCCGGGCCGCCGTCTCGTCCAGGCCCCGCGCCGCCGTCTCGTCCAGGCCCCGCGCCGACGTCCCGTCCAGGTCCCGCGCTGCCCTCCCGTCCAGGTCCCGCGTCGCCGTCTCGTCCAGGTCCCGCGCCGCCGTCCCATCCAGGTCCCGCGCTGCCGTCCCGTCCAGGTCCCACGCCGTCGTTCGATTAAAGTACGAAGTGTTGTTCAGGTCAGACCCTAGGTCGCAAGCCAGCCAGAGTCTCTCGCCGTAGTCGAGTCCAAAAGGAAGTCTCATGAAGTTGAGTACAATGTCTATTGAGTCAGTCATATGTCGTCGTTAGGGTATAGAGATATGTATCGTGTTGAAATGGTGTGTCGCTTGAAAAGTACATGTCGTCCACTATACATTCGTATGAGGTGAAGTCTCGTTTTTCTCGTCATCAGTTCCTTTTGGGTCTGATCCTGCCATGATGAAAGCCGCTTCCTGGAGTAGAGTTCGGTAGTGTCGGAAAATGAATCGAATGGACTCATGCATTCAACTCTCTGGTGTTATTTCAGTCGTCAGTCAGAAAGTAATATTTTATAGTTGATATCCCCACCAATCGTGTAATTGAGATGTATTTTGTCATAGAAGTAACGATGTCATGTTCCCCATATATGCTTCAGTTGTTGAAGATCATCCATTGGTCAGATTTTTTTTCTTCAAATATAAAACGGAAACAAGCTAGTCTGTAAGTTTCCGGTAATGTTTGAGATTCAAAGTATCTGCTGAGAATTCAGCATATCGTCAGTATTTTCAGAAAATGTCAGATTTTGAAATTGATGTTCTATCCCTCCATTATTCGTCGAAAACGAAGTCCATTTTTCCAAACAGCCGTCTCTAAGAATGTTCTTCCCCATATCCAAATGTTCTATCTTCGAGTGTCAATTCCTCATAATTAATCCTACTGTACAAAATGTTGTTTGTAATCCTATGTAATCTGACCTCTATTCCTGAACAATAATTAGAATCTGAGTGGCGGTGATACTGACAGTGACAGTGATATAGCTCCTAATCTGAGTGAATTTATATGAAAAGTGTGTTTATGAATTTTTCAAAAATCTTAATTTCAGATTTTCTCTCTAGATCATGTAAAATCTCGATGTGTGTGTTTGTTATTGGAGCCTTGTCGAAGGTGATGAAAGTATAGATGGAGAAAGTTTTGTCTAGGGTTTCGAGCAATTGTTGTCAATTCCAGAAAGCTGGAAAACCTTTTCTTCATTTTAAAAATCCCACGTTGTCTTGATGTCCACAGTCCGTTCTCTCCGTGCAGGGTATCCCACGTCGTCCAGATGTTCAATATTCGTCATTCTCGTTCAGAATCCCACATCCATGCCCCGAAGTCCCGAATTCCCGCGTCGTAGTCCACAATCCGAAATCCCCCGTCGTCTTCAAAGATGCCTCCGTTGGAACGCGTCGCGATATCTTCTCTCTTCTGTCTTCATACCTGAAAACCCCCCTAAAATATCCCCTTCTCTGCTCATGTATTTTTACGTTATGATTCTTTTTTTTTTTTTTACTTTTTATTCTTGTTTTCATTTTTTTCTAATATTTTTCAATACTATATTTTTCATAATTTTTTTTCTATTTTTTCAGACAATATTTTCCATCTTTTTTCAATGAAAAAAAAAGTTCATTATGTTTTTAATAATTTTTTTTTTTTTTTTATATCATCTTCTTTGTTTCCTTTTACGACCTTTTTTTTTTAATATCCTTTTTTTAATTTTTTTCTCTTTTCTTTTTTTTTTCCAAATATTTCGGTTTCTTTTTTTT
>JAPYYS010000103.1:0-151462 GCA_030522525.1 Campopleginae sp. 14b
CTCTCTCTCTCTCTCTCTCTCTCTCTCTCTCTCTCTCTCTCTCTCTCTCTCTCTCTCTCTCTCTCTCTCTTTTTCTCTGAAAAGAATGAGATGATATTGTTGAGATTAGTTTTTAAGAGAATTCTCACGAATTGTTTTGCCAATCTTTATAATTGCACTTAGGAAACTTATGTTATGGATATGTTAACGAGATAACGTGTAAAAGATGCAGCCACTGTCAACGGAGTAAGTATACCTCAACAAAAACCAAAGAGTTTCATCACTTTTTGTTTTGACTTTCCCTAATTCGTATATTTCTTTATTTTTCTCTCGATTTCGTATCGCTATAAAAGATGAAACGATTTTTGTCTAACTGGCAAACGAGGATCCGATCGAATTGCAGTCAAAAAACGTTTCTGGGAAACTTTACATTTTTTTTAAGGAAATAAAGATTTTTCGTTGTTTGGCTAAAAGGTGGATTTTCCGATTGCCGGTTATTACAATTTTTCAATTAATTTTGTTTCCTACTTATCACCACAGCTCAACATGCACGTCTTCAAAACACTTTGTACTCAAACGTTTCGGAATTTTTTGTGTTTTTTTTAGAAACAAGAGGAGGAAAAGGCTCAAGTGAAACGTAAGAAAGAAGCGGTCGAAAAAGAGGAACGTGAGAAACGGGAAAAAGAACGACGGGACCGAAGAGACGACGATGCTGGACTCAAGAACGATCACGATGGTGAACCCGGCAGTCCGATTTCTCATAAAGGTCGAAGCGGCAGTACCGGAAGTAGTCGGAGAGACAAAAGGAGATCCAAGTCTCGGTGAGATGTACAAATTTTGTGAAGTTGAGCAAGAGCCATACATTTTCGGTTATCAAAAAAAAAAAAACACTTTTGAATGATTAAGAAATAATTGAAATTAATTTATAATTCCAGGTGGAATGTGAAATCCATCGTTTTTACAGCAATAACACAAAATTTGTTTGTTTTCCGTGCAGATCGAAGGAACGAGAGCGCGACCGTGCAGAGCGTCAGAGAAGCGACAGAGATCGTGATCGGGGGGAGCGAGACAGAGAACGAGATCGGGAGCGTGATCGCGAGAGAGATCGTGACCGTGATCGTGATAGAGAGCGCGAGCGCGAGCGTGAGCGTGAACGAGACAGAGAGCGAGAGCGAGACCGAGAACGCGAGCGTGAGCGTGAGCGTGAAGAAGCGCGAAAAACGGAGCGTGAAATAATGCGTGAGCGAGAAGAAGAGGAAGAAGCGAAGGATCGGAAAAAGAACGAGAGGAGAGCGCGAGAGAAGGAGGCCGCTTATCAGGAACGTTTGAGAACTTGGGAAACTCGGGAGCGTCGTAAGCAGAAGGAGTACGAGAAAGAGGGAGAGAAAAAACGGAGTAAGCGAGAGGCGCGGGAAAAAGAGGCTAAACGTCTGAAAGAATTTCTTGAGGACTACGACGACGATCGCGATGATGCCAAGTATTACAAGGGCAAGGAATTGTCCCGACGCTTGGAGGAACGAGCGCTTGAAGCGGAAGCTGATTCCCGGGACCGATGCGCCGAACGTCAGGAACTTCAGCGTCTTCGCGACAAATTGTACGCCGACTCTTCTCATCCTGATCCGGCTGCCGAATTCGAGAGAGTACGAGACACATATTTTATCCTTACAACCGCCGAATGATCGCTAAATTTTTTTACGTTTAAAAATATCGGCAATTCTTTGCTGAAGTATTTTTCTGCAACGTCAATTTTTTTATATATAAAAAAAAAAAAATGCATTTTTAACATTTTTAAAAATTTTTATCAACAGTTAAAGGCCGAGCGAGAGGAACAGTACAAACCGAAACCGGTAATAACGATAATCGACGAGGACGACGAGAAAATTCAGAAGGAAAAGGAAGAAGTGGTGATGCCGCCGATCGAAACGGAGCCGATCGACAGTGACAGCGACGATGGTGTACACTTCGAAGATGCCATACAGCCGGAAGCTCCTTCGAGAACGCCACCGCGTCATCATCATCATCATAGAAGACATCATCGTCATCATCAGAATCATCATCGTGAGGACGGATCCGGTGATGGAATCACGGATAATGAGCGCGATTCCATCAAAGATAAACGTATCTCGCCTGTCACTGTTTCTGGTACGACACCCTCACAGACTTTGCCGCCGCCACACGACGAAGATTCCCGGATGTCGCTCGTCAGTGAACCGGAAAAAACCGGTGGAAGTATGTTCTCCTCTCGCTGCTTATTTTACTCTTTCCGGTCATGATTAACCCCAGAACTACAAACCCGGATAAATATCCACCCCAGGGAAACCTTCAATTACGTTGCTAATACAATTTTTCAGCATTTGGGTATTTAAATCAATTTTTCGCTAACTAAACCGCCATGAAATTTCGTTTTCTCTTCGCCATTTTCTTGCGCATAAAAAGACAAAAAGATTCATGTCCTCGCAAGTCAGATTATTGATTTTAAAACAATTCTACAAACAAGAAACCCGTGGAGTAAATATTTACTTCAGTTCGTAGTTTAAAGGTCAAAAATATAGATTTGTAGTTCTTGGATTAATTTCAATTTATTGGATCTGAAAGAATTGTAATTGTTTTTCCACATTTTAATATTTTGTCTCATTGCTGAGATTAAGGGATAAAGTATTGAAACGTCTCTGGGTATTGAAGAAGAGATTTCCAATGGTGCAGGTAATTTCGTGCCATTTGCTATGGGTGGTGCCGGAACGCGAGGCGGAGATCACGCTCCTGTCGGCAGCAAAACTCCAGCTAGTCCGGGCAACGTTCTCGGTAATTCGCAGCAACCGAATCAGGCTAGAAAAAAGACGCGTATCGATGTAAAGGATGTTTTTAACAATGATGATGACGATGACGGTACGAATAACTCGAAAAAGCGGAAACTCATTCCTCTTGGTAAGTCGCCGTTTCGCAAACTACAAAAACAATTGAAACCAATTTCTCCTTTAAGTTTTATAACGTTTTGAATCGTTGCGTTATTCTCCAGATTACGGAGAAGATAAGAAGAAGAAAGTTTTGGAGGAAACTTCGAAAACTGTGAAGGAGGAAAACTCAAAGAGTCAAGAGGAGAAACGGAAGCATATCAAGTCTCTTATTGACAAAATCCCAACGGACAAAAATGCATTGTTCGGCTATCAGCTGGACTGGGCGGTTATTGATAACGTGAGTCATTTCCTAACATCCTTCGTGACGATATTCCAAGCCGAACATCTCGTACATCGTGCTTAACGTTTCCTTTTGAATTTCCAGACTTTGATGGAAAAGAGAATACGGCCTTGGATAAACAAAAAAATAATCGAATACATCGGTGAGCCGGAGCCCACGCTGGTGGATTTTATATGCAGCAAAGTTATGGCTGGCAGTTCTCCACAGGGTATACTCGATGATGTACAAATGGTAAAGCCCAATATTCTTTCCTCTCCTTCGAAGGAGACTAATGATTTTTCAACTCTTCGACAATACACTGGGTCATTTTGACCCCGAACATTTCTTGTCATGAATAGCATGGCATTTAATTTTCGTTTTTGTTCAAAATGCGACGATTTGAA
Source organism: Campopleginae sp. 14b (assembly GCA_030522525.1). Lineage (NCBI taxonomy): Eukaryota > Metazoa > Arthropoda > Insecta > Hymenoptera > Ichneumonidae > Campopleginae sp. 14b. The sequence goes on from JAPYYS010000103.1 coordinate 3,558, forward strand.
AAACGCCTCGGGTCAGATTGACTCAGTGTGTACCCGAAGGATCAATCGCAACAAAGTCTGCAGGTCAATGAATCAGTTTTTTAAAATTATTCTTTATTCTCATTAAATGTGCGACTCTGTTTTCAGGTATTGGACGAAGAGGCGGAGGTATTCGTTGTGAAAATGTGGAGGTTACTAATATACGAAGTGGAAGCCAAGAAAATGGGATTAGTGAAATAAATGAAACTTGATGGGAAGAAAACGAAACGAAATGAAACAAACAAATAAACCTAACTGACTTACGATTTGTACCACATAAGAATTTTCCTCATTCATTATTTAAGGGGATGTATACACGTTCAATCTTTTTTTTTCAAACTCTGTTTTGCATACTCTCATATTTGTGGAGAATTTTGCCGCAAATTGTAGGGCGTATGTGCAATCTTTAAAGAAAAATAAGAGAAAACGGAGAAAAACGTACAGGCAGAATAAAACGATATACACGCGCACGGATTCAAATCAGCGTCGTTCTTTCTCATTTTTTCTTCAACATTTCTCACCCAAACAAAAATACCTCAACAAACACACAGTCAAAAATGGATTTTCATTTTTTTGTGAAAGGAGAACTAAAAATTATGGAAATCTCCGGAAAACTCGTTTTACGTTATGCTTCCCAGTTCAAAGTTCACTCTTCGAGGACATATTGGGTCGTCTTGACCCCAACGGTTTTCCTTCGTAATGAACAACTGCAAATTTACCGGAATACAACGTCTTGAAGAATGCTTTGGGTCAAATTGACCCAATATGTATTTCGAGGTGTGCTCTCGAAGGATTAACAATTTCGAGACCCTGTAATGGAAAATGTTTACTTGCTCTCGACTCTAACGAATTGATAAATGAAATTTTCAACTTTCCACGGCAGTAGCGGCGTCGATTTACTCGATGCCTTTTTTTTTTTTTTATTCAAAATACGATTTTGTCGATCGAAATGTTTTTAATTAAAGCGCAATAAAGTTTATTGAATTTTTAAAAGTGAAATTTTGCTTTTTTTTCAAATTTTCGAAACCAGGCATTCCGTGGTCTTTTGAAAACACAGCCAAAAAATGAAATCGCCGCGAAACAAAGCATCCATTAGTGGGAAAAATCGTTTGACCTATCCAGCCCTTGGAACACATGAAAAAGTTGCGAATAAGTGTGCTCTCGTCCAATAAGTTGAGCTTTAACGCGCAAAAGATATAAATGCAGTTGGGGAGCAAAAAAAAACGAAAAAACATATCCCCGATTGCAAGGAGAAGCGAGGCAAGCATAAAGTATCGTTCAACAGTTCAGCCTGCGCGGTGTTTCACAAAGGGGCGATAAAACAGAGGTCGCGGGTTTCGTCCACTCGCAACGTAGACACTTTGGTTGGCCACTTGAAGGTCGACGACGACTCTGCGACTTTGGGGGTGCTATTACCATGCGACGTATTAAACTCTCGAAAAAAAAGCTTTTATGCACTTTGCGACGAATAATACAAGAATACGTTGCTTCGCGACAGTAACGAGTCGACTTTCGCACCCAACAAATAGCGACATTTTTCTGGCTTACGTCCTCTTCACAGTGGAACGTGTGAAAAAATTCCTATTGCGCAACCGGAAATGACATCTTTGATTTTTGATCGATTGTTAATGATGCTATCGATACCGCGGGATCTACGGAGAACTTATTAATTAATGCTTAATTTGTTTTAATATTCCGTATTTTCCTGGATTAACATTATTGATGATTTTACGTGCAACAATCGTGGTTAGTTATTGGTCGAAGAAAATAAACAAATCCGAAAAATTAGATGGTCAACGACTCGGGAGTAATAGAACAGTGAGTCGCGGTTCGCGGACCGGTACGCGCGCGTCCCGCTCGTCCTCCCCAATCAAATCGGTGTTATTGTTTTTGTTTTCATCGGGAATTAAATCCTTCGCGTAATGGAGTAGTGCATTTTTGTAGCTGCGTTGCAATTATTCGTCGCTTCTGGTATCTATTATTTCTAACTTAGCAAATTTGAGTTTTCTATTAACCCCCGTGGAATCGTAAGTAGAAAGTGTGTGTTGTGGTTGACCTTGCGTCGTCTTTTCCGTAGTGACGGCACGCTCAGTAGACGCAAAGGGTGAATAATGTTACAGTTTGGAGAATAAATATAAACTGTCCATCGGAAAAATCCGTCTCATTTATACACATGAATTTGTAAAAGTCGAAACATTGTGTTGTCGTTTGACCTTGGATCGAGTTTTCTCAAGAAACACGCCACTCTCCAACGCGAGCAAAACAACAGCTTCTCATATTGAGTACGCGGAAATTAAAAGATCAATAATGTTTCAATTTTGAGTATAAGTGCTGACAGTGGCCGACTAAATACTCCGAAAACATGCAAGTGCGAAAGTGTTATTCGTCTTCATAATCGCGACGCGTGAAAATTGACTGTGATTTCAACAGTGTTTGTTTACTTTCCGGAGTCTTTTGCATGTGCTGAACATTTCTTCGTTTACGAATAATCAAATGGGAAGCACGTAAGCATTTTCTGAAATTTTACCATCTTTATGCTGCTTGTTTTTCATGTGCGACGATCGTGGCTGATTCTTAGTAAAAGAGCGAATTCGAAGAATTAGATGCTCAGCGAGAGTTGTAGGCAACAGTGGCGCTCGGCTCGCGCAGCGTTGCGCGCGCTTCACGCGTCCTTTTCCAAGAAATCGGTGTTACTGTTTTTGTTTTTATCGGGAATTGAAACTTTCGCGTAACACAGTCGTGAATTTCAAGGTCAGGTTTTAATTTTTTTTCGCTTGCGGTGATTATTATTTCGAATTTAACAAATTTGATTTTTATATCTATCCAAGTGAATTCATACAATAAGTCGAAACATCGTATGGCGGGTTGACCTTGGGTTGACTTTTCCGCAAGTAACGCCACGCTTCAATAATCACGAAGCGCCCGCTGTCCAATACGCGGAAATTGAACGGCTGATGATGACAATCCATAAAAATTGGAGTAAAAGGTTAAAAAAAATCGTTGTGCACTCTAAATTCCTGCTAATCGATTAAAAATTCCCAAGATTCATTACAAATGTTTTTATCGAAAATAAAAAATAAAATTCCGAAAGATTTCTCATTCTCAATCGAATCGAATCGAATGAGAATCGAAAGATTTTCATGGAAAAAGTTTTTTAAATTCTTTCCTCGTGTTTTTTCTCAGATCGTGCTCGAAAGTGAAAAATGATTTAGCGAGACGCCGAATAAATACCGAAAGAATTTTCCATTCAATTAGAATTCATATCTTTTCGAAATTTGTAATTTTCCGCGACCGAAAGAATTCGATAAATTCTGGAGTACGAAAGCAAAGCTCGTTCCACATCGAACGACATGGAACCACGAAGTTTTTTCATATTTGCCTAGAACTTGGAAATGTAGCGTAACGCGATGAAATTCTCTTAAAAAATTATCGAAAATTTCGTGTGAAATATTGAAATATTTTCGACCCATACGAAGACGTATATTGCAACAAGCAAATACGAAGTGTTGTGTCTGTGTCGGAGATTAGGTGTATGCGAGAGAATGGTAGGAAAATGTTGGAGGGAGAAATCGGGGGAAAAATAGAAAGAAAAGGGAGAGAAAGGAGGAGGCGTGGGGGGGGGGGGGTAAAGGAATGAGATAGATGCGTGCACTATTCTACAAGTGCACCGGTAGGTGACGCTCGAGACGCTGGAGACGCCTTAAAACAATAAGTTTCTTGCATATATTTCACGCTTGTACGTGCCAGAGGCTCTGTAAAAATCGAAAGAGTGTCTTTCCTTTGGGTAAACGGAGCACGTTTCAGTTTGTACCAGGAAAAGAGCGAGAGCCAAAAAGAACGACGAGGGCGATAAAGAGGGAGGATAAAAAAAGGGAGAAGAAAATAAGGAGGAGACAAAAAATGAAAGGAAAGAGAGTAAAAGGAGGAAGAAAAAAAGGAGGAAAGAACGAAATAGAAGAGGAAAAGAAAGAAGCGAAGGAAGGAGGGGGCCGGGTCGTGCGAGAGGGCGAACGCGACGGTGAGATAAATGAAAAGAGCCGGAGATGGAATTGTAAGGAGCAGGTACACCGTCGTAACTGTATAAAAAGCTATGAATGACACGAGAGGGTGAAAACGATGCCAACCTACACAGAGAGTACATAATGTAACCCACGTTCGCGGTGTATTATAAGAAACCGGCGAGCTCGACTTCGCGCTGTCTTTTTCTATATATCTATTTATTCATAAACGTATATATTTATATTTATCTCTATATAGTTACCTTACATTAATGCAAACGTATATTTATATTAAATTTGCATAATACATAGAAAATTATGGGATAAATGAGAATTCCACAGGACCAGGTTTCTTTTCCAGGAATAAATAAAATTAATATTTGCCAACAATACGCGGAGGTTCGACAACAGAAATTCTTCCTGTACCTCGTCGATTCTCGCACCGGTAAACGGAACCCATATTTTCCGCGTGTAAAAATTACTCGCGCGGAAAAATCCAGGTGTTTAGTTCGAAAAATATCGACGTTGGAATTTACGAAAAATTGCCAATCGCGAATATTTCGAATTATTTGAAAGATAATGTGCTTTTTCGAACGACATGGAAACGTGAGCAAAAATTACATTTTTTTATGACGCACGCGCACGAGAGCGATCATTTGGGGATTAAGAAATGATAAGTTTAGATTTTTTGGGGAATTCGAAAAATGTTCGATCGCCTCTCGTGTGGTCACTGATTTTTAACTTTCCGAGTATATATTGGGTCAATCTGACCCAAGGCGTTTTTAAAATCGTTGTATTCCGATCAAAATCCATTTTTTTTCTTTTTTTGTACTAAATTGTCGATTCTTTATGGCCTTGAATTGTTTTTTTTAAATGAAAACGTGAATTAAATACGAAAACATGCGTTGCTGTTAAATTGTTGGGGACAAAAAGAGCCAGAATGCCTTTGAAGGGTTTATAATCGAGGAATTAATTGGTGGGATATAAATACATCGCTCGACTTTGAGGGACAATGAAACTCTGTGTGTCGTTGCTTCGCAGCAGGCTGGGTACACTAGAAAATCGCATTTCACGGAAAAGAGAGAGAGAGAGAGAGAGAGAGAGAGAGATAAACGCGGATGGATGGATATAGAGAATGCATGAGAGGGAATTCTGTCTGATGCTCGATCTTTGCATAACAATGAGAACGTCGACACTAGAGATTCTCGTGTTCTTATTCAGCAGACAGGATGGTGAGACATGCCGATATTTAGAAAAGTATATAGAAAAAACAAACAGAGCTGTTGATCCATGAGAAAAGTTTTTCGGAAAAAATACTTCGATCCTATACGAGGAATCGAGCCAAAAAAAGAAAAAAGCTTTCCTCTGCATTTTTCTCTGTGCAGTGTTATTTTCATTGGGAGTTTCCGGGCGTTATGGTCTTTTGAAAACTTGCAGGCGCAAGCATTTGTCAAAGATAAAATCTTTTTCAATCCTCCAGATTTTTTATTTCCTCTGCATGCACACACGTAACTCATCTTCCAAAAGCTCGAGCCGAACCTCCACGCAGTAGCATGTATATGGACGTGTCTTTATAGTGGATTCACGTCCGAGATTGGTCGAAAAGAAACGGGTGGAAGAAAGTAAGGAATGAATGAAGAAGAGACTCGAAACTCACCGAATACTTTTCATAAGAAACGACAGACTTTGCTAAGATTTTCAAAGCTTAAGGTTCGTTTTAAGTGAGACCCGTGCGAGCTCGATATTTCGTACGAACCGCAAAAAGTGGCACAGCAGCAGGCAACGGTCGGATGAGGCTGAACTTTTGTTACCGCTCCGAGGGGGAACCCGCAATAAGTGTATCTCGGGTCAATCTGACCCAAGGCTTAAAATCATTGCATATTCCGTCAAATATTTTTTTTCTTATAAATTTTTTTTACAAAACGAAAAGTGAATGCGAACACGTTCGAAAACTTTTGGGGTCAAAATGACCCAGTGTGTACTCGAAAGGCATTTCGTATTTTCCTTAGAAAACACTCATTCGCAAAAAACGTCTGTTGTTATTGAACGCCAATCGATTGGTGAAAGAACATTTTTTCGGGTCCAAATGACCCAGTGTGTATTGGAAGGGCATTTCATGGTTCCCTTAGAAAATACTTATCCGTAACATTGTCTTGGGTGACGTAAGACAGTTAAGAACTGTTCATTAATACTTGGTGACGGAAACAGCACGGAAACGCAGTTACATATATGTTTGGAAATATCGTACCGGAGTTACGTATCAACTTAGTCCTGGAAATATAGAAACAATACAAGTATCGCTCGAGTAATTTTAGATTCTCAGGGGTTACGCGGTGACGAGAACTGTTAATAATATTGATAATCCGAGTGACAATTGCAGAGAATAATACACCTTATATGATATATTTACGAGATAATTGTTAGGTGCAATGAAGGGACGAGAGATTTTTGCAAAAATTGAAATAACTTTCGTAGCTCGAGTAGGTTCGTCGTGTTGAAAATTGAAGGAGCGAGTTATCGGACGAATTTATATTTTTGGACGTTTATATAAATACGTTGAGAATATTGTTCGAATGGCCAATTTAGAAATTGTATATTTGGGGATTTCCTCGAGATGAGATGCGACTCTAAACACTCGAGAGTGTATGAAAGAAAGCCATTAGAAAATTGTTTGTCGGCAGCGAAACAAGAATTTAGTAACAATGTGAAAAAAGCATTGAGTTTGAATGAAAAAAAATCGTGATAAAAAGGAAAGGGAAAGATGAAGAGAAGTGCCGGAGTAATAAACTGAGAGGATTGTCATTTTTTATCGTCTAGCTTTGTTCGTTTGGTAGTAAATTCGTGAATCGTGTTCAGTGTCTTTGGTGCATCATATAATATCGCAGCAGTGTACAATGAATGTTTCGTGTTTCTTTTCTCGGTTGGTTGGTGGATGGGCGAGTGACACTGGGTAAACATGAGGGATGGAAAAAGGAGAAGGAAAGCTGTAGTTACAAAGGGCGTCGTGATGAGAAGCGCAGAGCTCAAGGTAGAGGGAGGAGGCAAGCTGCGAGCCAGAGAAAAAGAGAGAAACAGCTCGGAGATATGATGTGTTACAGTCACATAAACGTGAAGATGAGGAAGCAATTATTCTAATGGATGCTTCAGAGTGGGTTTGAGTCTGAGACAAGTGCGGTAATCCATGAATAGTTACCACGAGCTATATCGTTTTCTGTATCACCCAGACTAGCTAGTGGCTACGCGATAATAGTACAAGCAACACGGAGATACATTCCTCTCTCTCTCTCTCTCTCTCTCTCTTTAAATCCGGGGAAAGGGGATGGATTCTCTATGCGAACGAGCTTCCACGTCTATTTTCTCTTTCTATGAATCTACTGATGCTGTTCCCTCTCTCTCTCTCTCTCTCTCTCTCTCTCTGTCTCTCCTTTGCTCTCGTTGATTCGGCTACCTGTTAATATTATGCTAAACTCGGTGATCCTTAAATGCTACCTCAGCTCAGCTTGGATATACATGGAATATCTTGAATAACGAAACCACCCTCTCCTTTTGAGCTCCAAGGGTTAACACACGCGAGAGGAGGATAGGGAGTAAGGGAGAAATAAGAGGGAGAGGGAGATAGGGAATGGAAACATTAGTCAAGTTAAATGGTAATAGGTCCGATGATGTTATAGACATAGCGGGAGAAGTCTCTTGTGTGGAAGGATGCCCACTACAGCCTCTTGGTTGGGCCATTGGTTCGACTGGCTTCGAATATTCTCGAATACTAATTGAGAGAGGTGGCAGTAAGAGGTCGCTTGAATTCGATCAGCCAAAACCGCAAGCATATATGTACAGAAATAACATTTCGTGATGAGGCTTTCTGGGGCGATCCCCGCGCTTCATGAGAGATTCTGCATTCGGGGCTGCATCGATCGATATATTTTATTTAAATAATATTTAACCTCGTTCACAGTTTCTCAAGCCACGAGAGAATACTTATATCCACGGAGACACCGCTCATTTGTATATTTACCGTTCAGTGCTGCTGCGGGCTAAGATTGTAAACAACAGGGAAACGGAGATTAATCCGCTTAACGGATTATAAGACGATTATACCTCGTATTATTAGCATTATTCTCACCCCCATCTCTGTACGGACAGAATTGAAAATGAAAAATCACCCTTACGGAGTACAAACAGTAAATGACCTTGAACATTAATCAATTTTCACTAATAACCATTATTTATATTCCCATGAAAATAAACAGACATTTTTTTCCGTATAAAATTAACCCTTCGAGTACACACTGGGTCATTTTGACCCCAACAAGTTTCCGTCACCGATTGTTCGGCGCGTGAGTTTTGTTTTTGTAAATAAATCGACGCAGGGCCGTAGAATATGATTAATTTTCTACAAAAGAGACCTTGGGTCAGATTGACCCAATTTACACTTATCGGAGTTGTGCACTCGAACGATTAAATATTGTTATGTTTTCATGAAAATTCACATGATTCTGGTTATTAGTAAAAATGGACTAAACTTCAAAATCATCTGTTCCCATTTTGTGGCGGTGCTTTTTCTATTTTCGTTCTCTCAGTTAGTCTAGTTTCCTTTTAAAACTGAATATTTTCTTTGCGTAAAAATAACTCAAAGATTCGAGCACTTTCGGAATTGATCTCGTGTCTCGGTTCAAAGTTTCCAATTGGATCATACGCTTTGCGAAATTTCATCTATTTTAGGCTCAAATCGAGGACGACCTCGAAGAATTAACGCACATATTAACGTTTTTTGAGTTATTCATTCAAACTGCCACGACTTTTTTGGCCACGATAAGGCAATAAAGCAGATAAAAGTAACAATAATAAACGAGGAAGAGGTGGATCGTTAGGTATCGACAGGGCAGAGAGCGATGTACTCGGGAGTATGGCTTTTCTCTTCCGTTCATGGGGCAAAGTTGTTGCAGAGAGCTTTTAGCATATAGTACGCGCGAGGGTCGATGCATGCCACCGATAAAGCGCGTCGAAGGTAAGAGGAGAGAAGGAACAAGAGAAAAAAGTTGGAGCGGAGAGAGGCAGAGGGAAAAGGTTGGAAAAAGGCGATGGAAGCAAAAGTCACAGTGAAAAGTCACAAAGCAGACACTTGTATGCATACATCACCCGGTATTACGATCGTTGGGGGATAAAGTTTCGAGACCCCCACGACTTGACGGGCAAAGGTTTCGTTGCTACAAAAAAACAAATGAACGCAAAAAGGAATCTATAAAAAAACTCGCTATAAAAAAAAAATCGCAAGTAATCAGAAGAAGACGTTGGGATAAGTGGGAAAAGAATGCTCTGCTAGCATAGGGACGTCGCCCGGTCGCCCGGACATAACCGACGGAAGAGACCAACCCCAGGAAACTCCGTAGGATCGAGAGAGAGAGTAGGAAATAAAGATTGGACGGAATTGAAGAGGTGAGCTTGCCGCCGCAGCTGGATGTATCGTGGCTCTCTTGTAATGCCACACCAAAGCGGCCCTGACGATGCACTTAGGAATATTAGTAAAGCGCACGCGAGCCACGGTACCAACCTCGAGACGAGAAGAAACATGCTTTGCCTTTCACTTCATACACACGTATGCATATACAGTATACACATGTTTATCTCTCATATACATGTTCACGCGTATGTACAAATGTTTGCACTTGTATTCTCTCCGATGTCGTATTACTGCTGCAACCTAAATATGGGCAATTCCACATCGAGTGAAATACTTTTTAGCTTAAATGATTGATCGGTTTCTAATTTTCGGGAAGGAGCATCCTCGGGAACCAAAATGTAAGGTAATGCTGATGAAATCGTAGAGAACGAAACATTCCTTTAAAGTTTGACCAAATAAAAGTTGCACCGGTGAATATTAATAACAATACCGTTTAAAACCTCAAGAGAGCCAAGGGCAGAGTGAGTATCGTTGTTCCATCTTTTTTCTTCGTGTGAACGAAAAAAATTCTTTTCTTCATTTTCACTTGGATATTGAGTTCAAGTTTTCGAAGAGAGCAAAGAGTAAATGGCAATGATCTCGTGAAAGTTTGACGGCGTTTTTTGACGCCGCATTTTCATCTCGTTCATTCTCTTCAAAGTTTTTGACAACGTATGGCTTCGAAGAATAACGCGTTTGCATCTTTTATCGGCCTCTTGGGTCGTTCAATCGATCCACCAAATTCACGTAAATCGTACGCACTTGAATCCGATCCTGAGGACGCATATGGATATCGCGAGGGAATCCTCTATTTTCGACTAGTTTTTGAGGATTTTAAGCTTTTCAAATAACCCGCTCGAAATCCACAACCAAAGTTGGTAAATTCGCAGCAGCCCAGCTACTCCACATAAGATAGAAACATTCGTCCGAGTGCAGTTCCGACGAATGATCGTAGTTCTGGAACACAAGTTGCCAAATTTATATTCATGCACGAAGGTATTGAGAGTTTTCACACAAAAACGAGTCAGTTTATTCTTTTGGGATTCGTTCGTTCGCGTCGTTTATCGAGCTAATTACTTGGTTAATCACTCAGTATCTTTGCAATAGTCAGTCAGAAATGCTCAATAACTCTTTCTTTTCTCACGGACTTCGAAAATAAGAACAAAAATTTGTATATCAATTTTTGGGTACGACTACTATTTTGATTGTCAACTCTGCGGGAGGAAATAATGCGAGATTTTCTCTTATTCATATTTAATAATAATTGATCGAATGCAAATTGATCGAATGGCCTTTGTTTAGGTATAAATTTGTATCACGTAAAAAAGCCCATACATGGTACTTTGAGAAGATCGGAAAGTTGGGAGCATAGATAAATTCGTGGCTTTTGGAATCTCATGCCTGTGGCGTGTGTGTGTGCGCTGGTTCGAGCACGAGATGCTTTCAGAGTTTTCATTCTATATCCCCGACACAAGCTTCTGGTCTCTCTGTTGCTTGTCCGCGTATAATCACTTTATCGGTGTGCTTTTTCTCGTATTTGTTCATGCTCTGGCGAAACTCTCTTCCATATACGTTAGGAGTGAGCATACATTGCACGAGATGAATCTTTCGCGTTCGAAGATATTAACTCCTGTCTGGGATAAAAGTTCGATTTTACGAAGAGCTGGATGTTTCACGAAGGTTGAACAAATATTTCAAGTGCATTTTCGATTCCATTGGATGGTTTTCGAAATAGCGCCAACTGGATGGTCCCGATTGGTACAGAATGAAGAGATTATTATGTTCTCGGAATCAAATTCGTACAGAGATAATTTGTAGAATGAGGGAATTTGCGGTGGAGATTTTTTTGACTGGCTCTGCTTCAATTAACTCGCTCGATATGATATAAATTAAATAGGCGTGAAAAGGTTATTGTTTATCGTTAAACAGGGCCGAAGCAGAGGCTGTAATTGCAAAATTGAACGCGCCTCATTGTGGAAGCCCATTATTTAACTGAAAACTGAAGGCTCATCGAGGCAGACAAAGGATAGTTATAGGGCCGGGATTGCGTGGTTTCGACATACACGTACCAATCACATTTGACACTTGACCATCGTGCTATAAAGTTTCAATCTCCTTTCCTCCTTCCTCTTCGTTCTCGACACCCTTTCACAATGCACCAAATACCCTCACTTCCAACTGGCATGCGTATACATTATTATAATTATCTCATAGCTACTGCTCTCGTAGAAACCGTGCCAATTAGTCTAATGAGTGCCTAGATAGTAACTCTCGACATTTAGTAAACCATCAAAGGACCAATAACAACACGAGTTTGACGTTCTTCTTCTCACCAAACAATATATGCCTTGCCCATAATAGCACACAACGATCGTACCGTTTATTGTACAAAAGCTTGTTCAACAGCCTCGACGAACTGCAACTGACGTATTCCTTCAACGTTCAGCAATTATTTATCTCGTAAAATTCAACAACAAGGGTTCAAGTTGGGCTCATTCTCTTTGTTTTTTTATTTATGCAGAATCACGTGAGCCTGGGGCAATTTTGCTGAAAGTTAAAAAAGTCATTTTTAATCTTTTTCGTCGGGAAAAACTAAAAAGTTAGTTCGAGTTTTTCGGTTGAATCGGATATTGCGAGGGGTCAATTGATACGTTTAATACGTACGAATTTAATTAGACGGTTTTCCCCGGTTCGGATAAAGTGGCCGCAATCGAAAAGTTTGATGAAAAAGCCTCGATTTTTTAATAATCGGAAATAATACGATATTTTAATGGCGATTGTGTCCATTGGAGAGAGTTGCTTTGGGAATGAAAAAGATAGGTGGGATGAACCCTGCAATATAAGATGTCGAGTGGCCGCAACGAGGAAGAGGTTTTTCGCTCGCTTGGCAATATAAGTCACAAGCCAAGAAAAAGGAAACTCGATGGGTTTAGATCTTGAAAGTTTCTACCTACTTTTAGTCCGAAATCGCTCTACAAAGTTGCGATCGAGGATATCGGTCAACACTGGATCATAGAGCTTGAGCGTCATGGAGACCAAGCGCGGTTTTACTCTCGAGATACCAATAAGTACGAAATATATTGTTCGTCAGACGTCTACTCTTATCGGTCCTTATATTCGTTTCGTACTGGGGCAAACTTCATTTTATAAAATGCCTCTTGGACGTTTGAGATTTGTTTTAACCGATATTGGAGCTCACGGGGATTATTTCATCGATGGTAAACATATTGACCCAACAAAATAATCATTTTTCGTCATTGAACGATATGTTAAAAAAGTTGATTATAAGCTCGAACGGACATCGATATATGTTCGGTCATAGAATGAAGAAAAAAATGCTGTCTGCTTGGAGATCCGAGTCGCGGGCTCCTTATAATCCTTACAAAATGCTTGAATAATTCCACCGATGTGCTTGTCGAAAAGTACATTCTATATACATATATAATGTATGTACTACTTTGGGGAAGGTTCGCGGAGCCCGGTCAAATTGCATCGGGCTCGGGAAGGATGAACCGTTGGAGCGTTTGTCATGCAAATGCACTCACGCCCGAGCAAAAGTAGAATGGTAATTTCGAAGGACGAGAATATAAAAAAGTCTATATAGCTATAGGTGTTATTTGTACATATATATTGGATGGCATGTGTGTGTAATCGTCTTATCTCTGTGGCTGAGACGTTGAGTGGGTGAATGAAGGACAAACGGGCTTTCCGGCTTATTTTCATTTTATAATTCATCGAAAGTTGAAAAAGTTGGAATAACGCGAGAAGACGAGGAGTAGTAAGTGAAGTTAATTATGTGACGTTCGTCACTCTCCTTAACTTTGGTCCTTGCGAGCCAAACACTTGATATTCGTATATATACTGGATGGAAATCGGCCAGTTGAAAAATATATAAGCAAAGAATATATATTTCATTGGTCTCGAGTGTTGAGCCAAGATCAGCAATGGCTCGAGATTAAGCAAACGCGTAACACACACGCCTCTCGCCGAGTACGACATTAAATGAGCTAGAGAAGATGGGGTGTTTGTGTTTGATGTGAAGCTAGCGGGTTAAACGTTTACTCGCTCGTGTAGAGGTTAAATCCCGAGAGTTGAAGAAGCTCGAGAGGGCAAGGGCCGGTTGATTAACGAGCTCGGCTTTCATAGCTACTGCTCGAGCTATGCCATGGTGAAAAGTAGATAGACGAGGTACTACGACTTTTCGGGGGATATGGTATAGGGCTCGCGAGCAGAGGAGAAGCTCATCCCATTCCCCCAAAACATTTGCTCGCAGAGCGCGCCTCAGCACACTTGCTCCTTACGTCTCAAACATCTTCGTATACGTTAAATTATTTCTCTCTTGCTCTTTTGCTACTTTGTGGTCGCATTTTCCGCCCTTTCTCTCATATATATATATATATATATATATATCTTCCAGTATAGAAATGATCAAATCGAGACAGAGACGAGGAGGAGGAGAAAGAGCGGCAAACGTCTACAGTACTTTTGCTAAATGACCTCCCAGTCATTTGCCGACTTTATCGTTCCCGTATGTATATCCTTGATTATATTCCTCGAAAGTAAGTTGTGTACGTTCCTATGTGTGCGCGCTTCCATGGATGGGAGTGAGTTTGCTGCGTCCTCGCCCAGGAGCGTTTCGAGAGAACGAGAAACGGTGAAATGGCTGATCAGAGCAAAACGAACGGCCAAAGAATGAGAAAAAAAAAAAAAATACTTTGTAAAGTCAGCCGAATTATTCGACGATTGCTCGTATGGATGAAATGTAAGTTGACGCTGATGAAACCAGATGATGATAAGATATTTGCATTTTAGTGCGATACACTATTTCTTTCTATATACCAGTTTGCCAGATCAACGATGTACCCCACAGCCGAACAAAAAGTTATCCCATAAGTGTGGCTACATATGCGCGATTGTGTATTAAATTCGAGAATTGTGTGAGTTTCTGCTACGTTGGTGAATTACAGCAGCGTGGATGAGAGATTCCGTGCTCTCTGCTGCTGCCGCTGCTGCTGCCTCACTGACGTCCGCCGCCCCTTTCATGTTTCCCTCCAAACGGTCGTGCTATTCATTCGCATTCTCCTCTTTCGACTCTCTGTTCCAAATATTCTTGGCGGTGAACTCTCCACAACGCCACTTCTCCCAGAATATGTACTTTGCGCGCGCTATATTCAAGCGTTTTCCAACGATAGCCTTCCGGTGGTCTACTGTCTCTTTCTTCCTGCTCTCGTTCCGACTCTTGTCTTTTCATTCTTTTTCGAATCCTTACATTTCGACTATGTCAGTAATGTTTTTTTTCTTCTTTTCTCGTCTTCGCTCTGTGCTCGATTCTCGACAAGAGGGCACTTTCCGTTTTACAGAAGTTACAGCCGAAACCTTCGTTGACGGAATTATCGCAAGGCTGGATTTCCTCCGGAATGAGAACATTTCTTACTACGATTGGGCTGCACAGAATCTATAAATTCACTCAAGCGAATCAATCTGCTTCCCAATTTTCCCAATCCTTTCAAACTCCAACTTGCACTAAAGTTATTTCGAATAAGACGAGCACGATGCTTTTGGAGCTTGTACTTTTGGACTGCGCACAAGTTTGTTAGTTCATATGTGGGTCAAACTCACTTGAACGTTATAAATAGATGAATGAGCGATGGGCAATCGCGAGTGATGAATGATCCTTATTTTTGATCGTTAAGCGTATGAATAAAAATGTATCAGGTAATAATGGTCGCAGGGACATGGGTGAAAGTGGAGGATCGAGCTTATGCAATATGGGAAAGGGGAATGTGTGGTGTAAGGTTGACATGAGAGGCGATTTCCGTTTTCGCTGCCACTCACGGAAGATTCACGCGTAGCAGGGGTTCGGTGAAAACGGGCGGGTAAAGATTGAATCGCTCCTTTGGGAGGCGTCTCATCGTTGAAGCGAGAAACCAGACTAGCGTTGGAGTAAGATATACATAGCGAGAAATAAAATTGAGAAGATGCCGCGTTTGCGAGCGCAAGTGCGCATCGGATCAACGACAACTTTCTCCCTACTTTTATATCCGCAGCTCGTATATACACGTCCGTGTGGCAATGTGTGTCTCTCCCCATTCACTTGGATCGACCATTCCTTTTTTTTTTTTTTCTTTTTGCTACTACGTTGTTTTTCATGCTTTTCTTTACTGGATCAGTTGACTTAACGAAAAGCATATTCGATAGAAAACACTCTCCGGTCTCTACGTCCCTTTATTTTTCATGTACGCGTTTCTCTTCCTCTCTCGCTCCCTCGCTTTTGACTTTTTGTCACTTCGGGTGTGTTGAAGGTCCAAAGTGTTATCGAAGTCATATACTTTGCCGATATGGACGAAAGAATCATTCACCGCGCCTCTCTCAACGCACGTAGAATTCTCAATGGACTTTTTCATACAGCTTTACCTTCAGCTTCCGATAAATAACTCCGGGCTTGTGATACTCAGAGGCCTTCCTAATATTTATGGAATACCCGTGACGCTTTATCGCTTGATTTTTCGTCCAATCTCGTTGCCAGACAATTTCCGAATTCTCGGCGTCGTATTGAACATTATGGGGTCAAAAACTACCCAAGGAGGGGTTCCCATTTTTTTGTTTAAATCGTTTTACCGCATTTTCGACGGATTTTTTTAACTCGAGCCCGAGGGTCACGTGATCCTGCGTTAAAAAAAAAACAAACAAAAAGAAAGGAAATGGGAAATAGAAAATAAAAAATGAGGTTGCTATTCGGGGGTTGCAAGATTATTAGATCGATCGATTCATTTATTCTATGTCGCTAATATTCAACGCAATTGCGATAGAAATTTTGCCATCGTCGCCATTCGCTAGCTTCTCAGCCAATCAATTCGTCAAAATCGATGAAAATGATTTTTTTATTGGCATTCTTTGGTTGCTAATGTACGAACCGCAGCTGCAATAATTCGCGACAAATTACGAGAGCCAAATGCTCGCGATTTTCGGGCTTTTTTCGAGGTTTTCAAGGTCCTAGAAGGTTGTTTAAGAAAAAAGGAAAGGCTCGGTCTGAAAATGTTCACTTCTTTGTCGAATATACGCCATTTACGTGCTGAGTACATATTGTGCCGCCGCGAAGTGTGCGAGGAAAAGAGCCGGGCTGGGGGTGGGGGTTTGGAATTAGACCGTGTAAGGAAGACCGTTGATGGGCGTCTCGCGGCCCTTCATACTCGGGGGCGAACCATCCGTTTTATGAGACTATCGTTTTACGAGCCTATTTAGCCCACCTACTTGCAAAAAGCTCGTGCTACCACCTCCGCGCACCTCCTCTCGCACTCTCTTTCAACATTTCCCCAGGCCTCTGCCAATATTGCCAAACCCCACGAGCGGTAGTGAATTTCGACGACTCTGTGACGATCCGACCTCAAATCAGCCAAGTATCGTCCTGGACGTGTCCTCTCCGGGGACCCCCTTCCGCTCTCCACCGCGCTTTTGACGTTAACCTTTTATTCGAGGCTCCCACCTCTATGCCTAGAGATTTTTATTTTCACCATTTTTTATCCATCATTCCATTTTAAAATCGCTCAGAGTTCTTCTCGAAAATCAAACAATGTCTCGAAATTTTACTGCCGTTCTTAGAATTTTTATTCCGTCGTTACGAAAATCTCGAAAAAATTAGGAGACCGTTTCCTTATTTTCTATTCGTCGAGAGCGAATCGATCTACCTTCCACCAGTGTAACTAATTATTGAATCGTTTTCGACGTCCCAAGCTTGCACTACCGTGGCACACAGAGTCTCGTAAGTTTGTAGGCACTCCCGTTTCCATATAAACGTTCTTGACATATTTACACGGTTCTTTGCTTCTGGCGCAAGTTTCGTACAAGCGAGTGGATGGAATTCGGAAGAAGAAATGAGAAAGATGAGAACGGATCTCGGAAGTGTAGTGTATAACCGGGAGGATAACGTATCGCAGTGTCGTATGGGATCGATTGACAAGGGAAAAGCAGTTTGAGAAACTGGGAGGACATAAAGGAGATTGGACGAGGGTGCCAGTGGGGTGAAGCGTTTCCAAGCGCACGAGTGGGGAACCCCCATGGGTGACTTCCATGTATGGGCTATTCTTGCTCAACTCTCGGAATTAATCCCTCAAATATTTTCGAAAATTTAGCAACTATTTGACGGATCTGTCCCTCAACGAGACGTTTTTACTGGGAGCTTTTATGCTTCAGTTCGTCAGGCTTTTCGACGAAGCAGCACGAATCGTTTGGATTTTTCTTTCCCTCAGTTAAGTGACTAAAATTCAACTCATCGATTAGGATCCGAGCGACGTTCGCGCTCGAGTCAAATTACGATTGTAGCTGTACCTTCGCGGATATCGGGTTTCGATTAAAAAAATAGATAAATGCCATATTAGCAATGCCAGGAAAATCGATGTTTGACTATTAATTTGTCTCGTAATATCCCAAAAAATCATTTATTATATTATTCGACAGACGAAAAAGTGCCTGAAAGAATAAAAGATTTTTCACATCCTCTGTTTTTCAATGGATTTATTAATTCATGGAAGAATTATTTTATGATTGAAAGGATGAGGCGAAAGAATGAGGTTTCGCGGGATGAGCTAGAGAACACCTTATATGTGTTGCCACATCATAAAGCCTGCTGCCTCTATCCACTCTGCTTGTACTCTCATCCACACCTTGTGCAGCGAACTTCATCATAAACATACGTATCTTGTCTACTTCGTTCTCGATCGCTTCCGCATGCATATTTTTTTGGTTCTGCATGGAAAAGCGTTGTCAAAGGTGTTGGTGTGGCGAGTTCGTGTGTTGATGGAAAACGTTATGGAATGAGATGGCAGGAGGATAACATTTTCAAATGAATTTTGTGCTTATGAACAATATGGATAAGATAAATTAAAAACATCAAAGCTTTGGCTATGCTCGAATTTTATTCGAGTTTCCTGCTACTTTTAGTAGCGACTCTCACAGCTGTATATCACATTGCAATTTAATTAATAATATTATAGGATCGAGCTACAGCAATTTTCTCTTATCCTCGATGTATTCGTATAACGCCGATATCCGCGTACGTCCTTAATTATCCGTTCGATTTTGATAAATAATAAAAACTTGCTAATTCCGGAATCAAAGAAATCGGAAATATTACACATCCGATGGAAACAAAAATCCTGAGAATAGATTAACATGACGAAATGGTAAAATCTTTGCCGGATTTAACAATTCATCCGACTCTCTATGCGGTTCGAGCTTTGACCCATGACGTTCGTATTTCATCGAGCCCTGTTTTCGATAGCCCGAAGCATTAGCGTCCATTAAAACTTGATGTATTCGTGGGAAAGCATTATTTTTTAAAGCGCGAAGCTAATTTTACGATTATGATAACTGCAACAGCAGGAATTAGTTCCGGACACCATCAATTTTATTCCTTCCGCGTTGAATGGAGGTGGAAAAGTTTGAACATGTTGCAATACGTAACGTGACTGAGTGCAGGGTCGAGTGTGAAATTCTTTATTGACGTATGACCTTAAAACCAGACGGTTTTGATAGCGTGTAATCATGCAAGGTCGTTATTCTCATTTTTCACCAAGAGGCCTGCTCGCGTATACGTGCGGCTTGAAAAAGGCAAGTCTAGTTTGTCCTTCCTTCATTCGTATAAATTTCATCTAACCCCGTTTCATATTCACGCGACAGATTTGAAACGTCACTCGATACCCAACAATCCCGCCACGAGGGGGTTTATATGCTTTTCGTTGAGTTGTTTTGATCGATATGTCGGGCGGCTCGAATTTTTATTGATAATCGATATTTACCCGGTATGAGGAGGACTGCTGACCTACGAATCATAGGCTTGAACCTCAATAAAAAAAACATTGGAATAACAGAGAGCTAGCGAGAGGGAGTCCTCGTTGCAGAGCAGGTTATACGCTTCAATGTTTTTCGTTTTGTTACCCAGATGCTCCAGCTGTACAACCTTTTCCAGAGTACACATACTCTATCGATTCATTTTTAATAACTCTCTCGCTCTCGCTTCGTCTCTGTCTCTCGGCCTGGCATTTGTGTACGAGCGTCGTACGAATAAAAACGATGCGGTAGAAATGAATTTATGGAAGAGTTCGCGACCGGATTGTTGTGGTGTATGTAAAATCTGATTGAGGAGGACGTTTGGAAAAGCGAGACGAAAGTTGGTTGTAAAAATTGTGCTGGAGCTCGACACGCGCGTATCTTTGCATACGACTTGCGCGTTTCCTCTTTTCCAATGCGATCTTTTCCAAATTTTCTTGTTTCGTTTCGATACAAATTTTGCTTCGCAATGATCGGAAAATATCGTTTGCGGTGAATGGCAAAAGATGGAAACAAAGGTGTGTGCGAGGGGCTTGTGCATTTGCGTTACTTCGTATCGTGCTGCTTCATTCGAGCTGGCTCGAGTCTGTCGCATGAGCCAGCGAAATTGAAGCGAATTTATGGATCCCGGATGCTTCCGTTTCTCGTATCCTGCGCGTTGCCTGCTGCTGCCCTTCTGTCCTCTCGCTGTCGTGATCGAGGCTGTAAAACGAATGACGTAATTGGACAGCTTTGCGGACGAAAATGCAAACATGTGCTTAGCAAATTTCCTACAAGCCGAGAACAAATATTTTCTTGCTTCGAAGAAATAGAGAAAAATCAACCGCAGAAGCTTTGAGGCTCCTGAAACCGCCGATAGAGCTGAGGGACTGGAAAAAAAATTGATTTTTCTTTACGACAATCGACGCTTCCAGCTCGTTCGAATCTTTTTTCATTCGCTTCGCGGTAATTACTTCCGGTAAAGTTCAACTGAACGACTATTCGTTGGCGAAATCGATTTGTTATGAAAAGAGTTTCTTGATATCGCGCATCGCGTATTATCGTAAGACGAGAAAAAATTGCCTCGATGTTGGTGCGAAGAAAAAAAATTCATATTATTGTCATTGACTCGATCACAGCGTCTTTGGAATTGAATTACCAGGGGCGAGTCGTGTTAACGGCCACACAGTACATTTGTTGACCGCACAACGGTCGCACCAAGAGCCGGCACGGGATGAGAGTTTACCTCAAACCCCTCACAACACACAAACTCTGAGTGGGTCCCCGTGCTCGAGAGTATACATTGAAATACATTTATGATTGTTGTGTGGTGTTCCATTGCGGTCGCGTATAACGGGCAGTTAAACAACGTTGCGCCCCGAGTATACTCTCTCTACCATCTAAAACGAACACAGTTCTCTTGCTGAGCTTTCCGGATTCCTGTCGTCCAAGTACCGCCCGTTATCTCGTGACTATCTCGTCCGCCGCATATGTTTGTTTCGTTACCCGTTATTGCATCCACTTATCATTAAAAAACGTTTTCTCTGTCACCCGCTGCTCTTTTATTTTTTATCAATTTTCATTCTATTTTGTTTTTTTTTACAATTTATTTCTCCGTCGATATAGATCGATACATTTTTTCTTGGGATGGAATTTATAATTTTTTTTTTTTTACTCATTGAAGACGCGATGAACCAGATTGACTCTCTCATCGAGGACATTCGGTAAAACGATTTTTTTCTCATAGTAAATACGAGAATTTGGTCGATTAACAACTGTGCGGAATTTCGTATTTGTTTTCAACGAATGTCACTTATCAAGAAAGGACTTCGGGAGAAAAATGGAAGATATCGATAGGGAACTTGATGCTCAAACATTTGTTCCATATCTCGTTCATTTATTAGATTATTCGAAAGTAGTCGAAACAACATCGGCAGTATGTAATGTTTGTAACGAGACAGATATGGAATCAACACATCGGGTGGTGCAGGGACGCAACCCCATTACCCCCTTTTCCCTATGCTCTTCTCTCTCATCCCTTTTCCTTCTCCCTACGACGGATATGATGTTGCCGGAAATAGCTGTGTGATTTCCTGTGCAATCCATGCGCACGTAATACGGGATACAAATGGGATATGGATATACCCTCTCGGACTAACTCATCCTCCTTGCATTTCTACCCTTCCGCTCTCTATATCCCCTTCCCTCCCTCCTTCGCCCCTTATCTCTCTCTCTCTTTCTCTTTCTAGAATGTATGGTAGTGAATTATGTACGTGGTTTTGTACGAGAACACAAACGTGGCATTACGGTTGTGTATACGTAACCGGCGTCAAGGTTTCGCTCCATATCCACGCAGTATTCGCCGTTCATTATACATGTATGTAGTTTTTCTCGGCTCTGTGTACCGTCCACGTATATGATAACCGAAATCCGTAACCACAATATATACGAATAACCGGAAACAGTTCGTAAATCGTAAATCGAAACTCTCTCTCTTTTTTTTTGTTTTCACTGAAAAATCGTGGATACCTGGTGCCACTCAGGGCTCAGATTCCCTTGCAGTGAAAAGCGAGAGTAGTTGGATCTGGGAAGCAGATAATTCGTTCGGGAGGAGAAACTCGTGCCGGAGAACCTCGTCAAAAATTAGTCGGATTTTCGCCGACAACGGACTGTCCATCGGCGTCTTTTCAACAATGCGAACTCTGTGGAGCTTAAAACTAAAAAACTTGATAATTTCTCGGAGTTATCTGATAGCTTGATAGACAAAAAAGAAGTTTCGAGTAAAATATAAGTGATGCGAGAACGGAGTGGAATGAAAAAAAGCGGTGAAAACGAGTCGGAATATTATTACGTCAAATTTATGTTGCGTGGGAAGCTTCAGAGTTTTCAAGTAGATATGTGGCAAAGTTTTTATTTATATACAATAATATGCGCGCGGTTGCCCGCAGGAATGTTTATTAAAACTGAGAGATACTGAGAATTCTCAGTGCTCTCGAGCGAAGGAAAGACCGAGAGAGATGCGAGGGATGAAGAGAAGAGTAAAAAAGTTAAGTCGCTGTCGATTACAGAGTTTGACACCTGACCTAGGAGCGGAACGAGAGAAGACAAGCTCGAGGAAGCGACGAGTTCCCGTCTGACTTTTGCTCTGTGAGTTTTCGCCTTCGTCTACCTCTCGCTCCTTCGGCGCTCTTCTCTCTCACCCTTTTCCCTCCTATCCTATACTCGGTTGGCTCACCGTTAAGGGTGTGGGTCGAGTAAGTGAGCCAGAGAACCGGATAACTTGTCGCCAGCGGCACTCTTCCTGGGCAAAGCCACTTCTTCACCTCCCCTCTTCAGCTATTACGTCGATATCTATATATACGTAGACGTATTCGATAATACTCGGGCCTGTATGTATATGTATACGTGCCTGCTGCTGCTGCTGCTGCTGCTGCTGCTGCTGCTGCTGCTGCCCCATCCATGAGAGAAGTTTCTACCGGCTGTAGAACGCTTCTCTCGATGAGCAAACGCCGGCCTGAACGATCTGTGAACACAAGGGCATGGGAGAGGAGGAGCAGGGAATAGCGAAAAGAGGTTTGGAAGGAGCAAGGAGAGGAGGTCGGACGGGCGACACGAGCCACGAAAAGGAGAACGACAAATACACACTCCAATATACATACATACGTATACGTACAGAGAAAGACTGTAGCACACAGAGAGCCTCTCTGGAATTTCATTAGCATCGGACGCCAAGCTCGCTAAACTGTCCAAGTCTACAGTTCCATCGCTTCTTTGCGGCAGCGCCTCGCCCGCTGTCGCGGATTCGTACGCGAACATCCACTTGCGTTATATATTCTCCTCCCATATCCCTTCTTGCGACTTATCTATAGATACATACGTATGTGCTTCACCCCGATCGTACCCATATGTATATAAAATCAAGCCGATCGAGTTTTTGGATAAAGCCTTGAAATCACTACGAAAAGAGACTCTCGCTGCGCTTTCCTTCCCAACGACCAATCGACACTTTTTTCTCCTTCTCTTCCTTCGTACTCCGTTCATCGCCCTCGGATGCGCTTCTCTTCAGTCTCTACGGTTTTCAAACTAGACCCAGTATCCCTCAACACATTTTCTCTCGACCAGTTACCAATTCATACTAGACGGGAGACGTCGAGACAGGAACCCGCTAATTAACTTTCCACCTATACCACGCACATAGTATCCCATCGCCAATTCACATTGTGGATTAAGCAGCCACCACGGTTATTCCAGAACGAGGATTATTTCGCGGTAGACTGGCTATTCAATGGCAGAATCAATGAACCTTTTAACCATTATAATTTTCCTTGTTACTGGTTGCTTCGCCAATCTTGTCGCAAAGAAACATATTCATGCTTCCGCTTTGATTATTTTCCAATTATTGAACTTTCATTGTTCTTTGCATAATTATGCTGCTTCCTAGTTTCCTCTCATCCAGTCCATTCGATGAATGTTAATTTTATGCTTTTTTTTTTGTCAAAAAGTAATTTTTAATATTTTTCAAGGATCGTAAATCGTCGATGCTGCGCGTGGTTATTCGCTGCTGCCTCCAGTTTAATTAAACTTTATCGCGAAACTACATTTTCGGGAAAATTGATGAATTCGGAAATTTCATTGCAGCCTTACCTCAATTACCTTTCGCATAGGTCAACCTCGATGCATCGAATCTGCAGGCTAAATTGATTCGTCAGGATCACTATGACTGGAATTTCATTATTTTATGTGTTTCCACCAGTGGATTAAATTAATTGGCCCTAGATATATCGCAAGGACCAGAATAGATTTTAAGTGGCAAAGTTTATTAAGCATCGAACGTTGGAATTCACTGTATTTTCGCCTTTAGCATGATATTCAAAAAATGAGAAGCGATTCGTTGCGTTATATTTTTCGATTAAATAGAAATTTAATAATTTTTAGATCACAGTATCAATTATTATTCATTCGTTACGTTTCCGACCTTTCCTTTTTACACCCTCACAGATCTTTGGTTGAAAATTATAGCAAATTCGATATTGAGCGAATGGCGTTCTATTCAACACATTTTAGACTGCTTGAAATTTCCTTCATCTAATCAGCTCTGACTAGAATTTCATCAGGAGCTTGCCACTTTGTTTACGCCATATGCTGATGAGCGTGATGTCAGAGTGAAATGACATTAACGAAATAATACAATAACGTCATAGGAATGTCCATGTATTTTCGTGCGAGTCTGTATTCATTCCTCTCTGGTTTCCCATCTGGTAGACGCCGTGCCTGTCTCTCCCTTTGCATAGTATATAACCACACTGACAGTAGTGGCTGTGGGCAACCACGTCGGGATGCCCACGGACCCTTGAACTCAGTTTAACTGAACACACGCTGGGTTAGGGAATCAAACGTTGTGGTAAATCTCTATGTACCTTTCACAAAAGGGCTGCTCTTCGATTGAATTTTCACTGACACACTGTTTAAGCTACTGGTGTTTTTTTTTTCATCCACGCAGTTCCTCTCATCTTGACAAAAATTGTATTTCGCCACCGAGCTCGCTGGCTCTTTGTCATTTCGTTTATAAATGTGCCACGGGAAATTCCCCTCAGCCAAAAACAATTTATCGTTGTTTTGCTTTTTGTTTCCAGAAATAATTTCAGTAAAAGTTCGAGCAATGTAGAAACTGAATTGATGTCTGAATTTTTCGGTTGACATCAGAGTCGAAATCGATGGATAATAATTCGAGATTCGAGCTTGAAAAAAGTCAACGTCCTTAATCCTTAATAATAGTAGAAAAAAAACACACACACAATATTTTCTGCTTCGTCACGATTGCCTCGCTGTTTGTTTCACACAGCGATTCCGTAAAGTTGGTACTTGGTTTCAGTTTCGAGACCAACATTCTCGATGCCTCGAGAGTCTCGCAACATTTTACTTGCCGCTTAGGAATGATTTTACTCTTTCCCTCGTAAGTTCTTTGCTTCGAGCTCCTTACAGCTGGGATCTTTCAGCTTTCTCCTTGGCCTTCCTCCTCCTCATCATTCGTCTACCTGTTTGCTTTCTCGCTCGCAGTCTACGCTCTTTTTATCGCACAAGGGAGCTCTCCGAGGTCCCTTGAACCGGTCCCTTCTCTCAACATCCCATATAGCACCCAATCCACCCCTTTCTTCCTCTCGTTGTCCGACTCAACCACCCACCAAGCCCTCTCCCTTTTATATATCCACTCTTCCAGCTTCTCTCTGATCCGCTGGAATTCCTTTGCGAACTTTCCGATATTCATATCTGCGGGCCAGTACATCAAAAATTCCAGCCTTCCTTCCACCATCATCGTTTTCATCCTTCCCTCGCCTGCTACACGCAACCTCCTTTCCTTTTTCCTTTCTTCCCGTTTCTTTTTTTTTCCTCTACCTATATACTCATGTATGATCCGCAGAGTGTGCGCGTGTGAGTGTATCCACTTTTCATCCGACCTCCCGTTCCTCATACTCGTTTTCACCGGCTATAAAGGATTCGCAGCCACTTGCAATATCAACGAAAACCTTCTCCTACCCGTTGAACAACGACGCGCCCGAGACAGTATCCCGTGGCGCATATCCGTTAGATCTCGACGTATATTCGATCTTCGAGGGCTTCAGAAAAGCATCTCCTCTTCGCGGTGTATGCATCTATGTATTATCTTTTCTTCCCTTAAACCTTATACGGGCCATTCCTCTTCGAATTAAAAACAAACAACATTTTTTTCCATTCATAATCCATACGGCCTTGTCACTCTCCAACTTGTAGCACATTATTCGACACTGATGATTCAACGAAATACGGAGGAATCCACGCGGAGGCTTTTACGCATTCCCAAGTGAACTTGTCACTGAATTTTATCCAAATTACAATTTGCATTAAATTGCAATACTAAAGAGCGATTTTAAGAAGCGAGAGAGTCGCACAGCTTATTTGTTCGATTCTATGAAAAAGATTGAGAGTTTTCGTCGCTCCAGTATTTTATTCGGCGGCGATAGATTTTTTAGAGCGATTCAGGAAGAAGACAAAAAGTCGTATTTCTTACCGAGCTTCCGCAGACCCTAGGACGTCCATAGTTGCGAATATAAAAAATCCAATATGTTTGGATGCTGTAGAGGAAGAAGAAATATTTTTCGAGGTGGGTAGTAAGTATAAAAGGATCTTTGAACGTT
Organism: Campopleginae sp. 14b; assembly: GCA_030522525.1. Taxonomy (NCBI): domain Eukaryota; kingdom Metazoa; phylum Arthropoda; class Insecta; order Hymenoptera; family Ichneumonidae; species Campopleginae sp. 14b. Next base: position 29,987 of record JAPYYS010000103.1, read on the forward strand.
GGACACAACTTTATTACAACTTTGTCTTCAACAACCAATTACATAACAGTCATCTGACTCAATCCATCGAAAGCAAACGGTTTTTTTTTTCTCAATATTCTTTTCCTCCTTATGTTTCGACATTCTCCGACCTTGATATTATTCCCCTTAACCCATATTTTTATTTTCTTTTTCAAACAATCTTCCCTTTTATTTTTCAATAATTTCTTCTCCTATATCAGGTTCGTCCTAATCTGTTTTTTTCTTTTTTCCTTTCTTACAAAAACGATAAATCGAGCGTAAGCGTTTTTCCCCGTCAGTAGATACATTTTGGCACGTTTCGTATTTCCATTGAGACGAGCCATTTATTCATTTATTTGAGTTCATTCATACGCGACAATTTAGTTTCTCGTTATTTCTTTGCCTATCAATGTATCAACGTTGCTTCATCGGATTATATTTATACACACATTTTGCCTTTATCATCGAAATATAATGCAGTTTGGAAAACAATAATTGGATCATTCAGTGTTTTTGTATGTCCATGTCGGTGTGCATCTGTCCCTCTGTGTGTGTGTGTGTGTGTGTGTGTGTGTCTTTATTTTTTACAGTCGATATGCTTTTTACTCGTTTTACAAAGTTTGTTTTTACAAAATACGACATTCCCTTGGATTAGTATTTCGATCAGGGATGAGCAACATTCGATTAAAAATATTCGATACACTTTGACGTAATGTAAAAATAATATTTATAGCTCGGAAATATTGTCGTTTTGTGTCGGACGAATAATGAAATAAATATAAAATAGATAATTAATAAGAATGATTCTTTGCGAGAATAATCATTGGAATGAACGTTTCAGTTCGTACACAACTCGTCCCTGATTCACTTTGCATCGCTTACTCTCCATTCTTACCATCATTTATGAGGACCAGGACTATTTTTCACTACGTACGGAATTGATGCTCGCGCGAGGGATGATGCGAGTATATATCGGTTATATTTTATTGATACACGTCTCACAACAATCTCCTCCAGACTCGTATATTGATCCATGAAAATATTAATTACGTCCTCGTGTGCCCCGTTTCTCTTGTCAGGCATCGATTTATCTACAGGTTTGATATCGGCTATGCGGGATATGTATAAGCTTAAACTTTACGTACGTACTTGGGCTGGTTTCACAATTTTTCGCTTCACTCTCCATTTCAATAAAAATCAATAATCGTTAATAAATTATTCATACACCCACAATTTCGGCTCGGGAAAAAAATAAAATGAAATCAAAATCAATGCTGTATTAGTCCACAGTGTAAAAATAATACTTTTTCAAAATACATCACAATCAATCACTCTCACACCAACGAATTCTATTGTTATTTACAAATTACATGGATTATGCAAAAAAGGTGCCGGACCATTTCACATGATATTACAAGCATATCAGCATGGATACTCCCAAGTCGAGAGAAAGTATTCATGTAGTAACTTTATATATATATATATATATATATATATATCGAAAATGCAGACACACGCACTTGCATTCATAAAAAATATGGAAAACGAATTCGCTTGTTCGGTAAGGAAATTTAATTCCATTCAACCGAGTTTTATTTTTTTTTCAGGAAACAATTTTTATTCAAATGAAAAACTGCCATGTTTTTCTATCGCTCGCACGCGATCGCGACGAGACAATATTATACAAATTCGATTAAAAGATTTTTCTCCAACTATTTTAATGAAAATTACGAGGCTTTTTATTCGAGACGATATTTATTTACAGATGTGACTGATATCGCGAGAAACTAATACAGTTATGAAATCTTTATTTTGTCATTGATTTCTCGTGTTGAAACTTTTTTCATTGGACGAAGAAAATCGATCATTACTCCGTCCTCGAAGATCGCGATTTAATTTTTAAGCTGCTTAATGCCATCACCGCGAAGCAGCCTCTCGGAGTCAATATTTCCGATCTTCGGTTAAGAACTCGTGACATATCGCTCCGAACGATATATTCACGTTGATATACGATAATTTAATCATCATTCAATAACCGACGATGTTCGCTGGCTCACAAAACTGAGTCTCCTGATTCGAGTTACCCGTTTGGCTCGGAACACCATTTTTTCATTCGTCGTTGAATTTTTCACTCGTTTGATTTTTGCAATGAGTTTCGTTTTTTTTTGTTTTGTGATCGGGTGTTGCGGCCCGAAAATAAAAAAAAAATCGTCAATGAAATAAATGGAGCCAAATGCTGAATGCCGAATGATGCGAAGAAGCTCAAACATTTTATAAAATCTTTTGACAATAATCAACGTTAATTTTTTTTCATCAATTAAATAATACGATGATTTTTTTTTTTTTTTTTACAATATTTTGGATGGCGACAAGTTTTTGGGGAAAAGCAAAATGTCAGTATGACGAAAACTCGACTCTCCTCTTACCTTACCGGAAGTTGCACCGAGAGTTCACACCGACGCGAGACCCTTTTACAGTCCGGCTCAGATCGTCCCGCGTGCAAGACTCGCTATCGTTAAGTTAGTTTACGTATCATACAGAGAGAGTTTGTAACAGGCGATCGAGAGGATCCCGAGAGCGAGAGATCGAAATCTTTCGGTGTTGGTGGATGCGGCTGATGAATCTTCCGACTCGGAAGGCGTCTGCAGAGTAGAACCAGTCTCTCTCAATGAGCCTTGATAAACGTGATTGAGTCTGTGGCCTCGATGATCTCGCGCCTCGTTCGTTTCCTCGGGTTCGTAGCTCTCACCTGTTTTTTTCGAATGTTCCGGTTGTCTGATATCTTTACGGCAACAATAAAGAAGTTGGATGTGACAACGAACGTGTTGGATTCGTTAAATCGTCGATACATATTGTATTCGCTATCTTAACCCTCCGAGTGCACACTGGGTCGTTTTGACCCGACAAATTATTAGTCACCGGTTGTTTATTCGAAAAAGGAATTCAGGCCCATAAAATATGGATCGGAATACAATGATTTGGAAAACGCCTTGGGTCAGATTGACCCAATATATGCACTAATGGAACGTGTGCACTCGAAGGGTTAATACCAATAAAAATGATGGCGATCGAGAATAAAGATTTCGTACTCGTAAATCAATGAATAGATGGCGGACGAGTATAAAAATAAATAGTGGCTAGCGAACGTTTATCGTGGGATTTTCGAAGACTTGACCCTAAAATTCTTGGTTAGCCGGAATTCGATTATTGATAGGACGAGTTCAAACAGTGAGTGTTGAAAAAAAAAAAAAAAAAAAATAGGGATTTCGTGTTGGTATGACGCTGCATATCGGCGATTTAGAATTTTTCTTTATTTTTTTGGTCGTTGTTGTATCGGATATGGATCAGATAGAAGGACGATGCGCATTTTCGATCGGTTTGGGTGCCCTCCGCTGTCGGGCGTCGAGATGCCGTAGATAGAAGGTCGGAGGGACGAAAGGGAGGGATAGGAATCACGAGTATTTTCACGCTCGAAGTAGCACGGGCGCCAGGCAAGAATTCCGCTTTGACGTGCGGGGCTTCCTCGCGTTTTCATGCTGCTCTCTTTCCCTTTCTCTTTCACGTGTTTGGTAGATCCAATTTATCTTGTATCCCCGGAAAATCGGGGCACGTTATTGGGACAAAGTACGAGCTGTGTGTGTCCTTCGTGCGTGTACGTGCCTCCTGGGCCTTGCTCACTCACTCTTTGGTTCAGGATGACGCGCGGTATGGTGGTTCGAGAGAAAAATCGGCAAACTCCGGGACAGAAAGAGAGCGTAAGATGGAAAAACGAGAGGGAGAGAGACAAAACGAGCAGAAGCGACAAGCTGCATTACGTCTAGGCGAGTTGTGTGAGAGAGGAGATGTGAGAGATGGCAGAATCGCGAAAGAGAGCCACGCCGAAATGGCAGTTTAGCACTGATAACACTTGGCCGACTTTTATCGATCATGTTTGGCAACAGATGGCTTACCCAATTCCCAGGCACTAGTCCAACTTCTCGTACACACACCCTTTACACATCTTTCTCTCTCTCTCTCTCTCTCTCACTTGCTCCTCTCGCCTGGTACTCACTCTCTCAGGCTTTTTCTGTCTCGTCCACTGGCCGCACGTCCCCCTATAAACGATAACTAATTCGCAACCGCTTCCCTTTCATCCCCAAACCATCTTCTTTTTCTCTTCTCCTCCGACTTTCATCTCTCCAGGATATTGTTACTGTTTTCCAAGTTTTTGAAAAGTTTGACGCTACGTGTAACATGACGACAGCAGCATTTCCTCTCGGGATAGATACTCAGCCGCTTCGACTGCCTCACTCTCTCATATTTTGGTTCTCTCCTGCGGCATAAACCACAGAACGCGGACCAATTTTCTACATCATCCCGGATAAGCTGTCTCTTCTTCGCTTCATATTTCCTCCTTCGCTTCGCCCTTTCTCCTGTATTTCTCATCCAACCTCACTAGTATTTACTTATCTCCTTTTTTTTACACTCATCTCCGCTACTTCGAGCCCTATTTTTACTGTACGCACACTCTATGCTCAACAAACTCGTTCAATCCTTTATACCTCCACCACCAGCAAAGCCAATCTCTCTTTTTCTTACTTAAGATTTTCATCTCTCTCACTCCTTTTTGTCTTCGCAGTTTTTCCTTTTTTTTTTTTTTTGTCTTGAGAGATCTTCTCCCATATTCTGCGATCCATGGCCACAAGCTTACTCACATCCTTTTCCGGGGACTCTTCATCGCCTGCTTCTCCTTACGGGCTCTTCAAGCGGCCCTTTTCCTCCTTTCGAGACTCACCTTCCGGCTCAAGCGGATTCAACGGTTAATCTACTCGGCTTATCTGATCGCGTGACTCTCACCGCCTGGATCAACTTCTACTCAAACCGTCCTCTCATCCCTCGCTCTTCCTTCTCTTCATCCATTCGTCCTTTCGTCCCGTTTTCTCACTCTTTTTGTCCGATGCCCTGTTCCCCCTGGCCTGCACTGCCATAGTCGAACGCCGAATAAAGTAGACTCTTCAACGAGAAAGAGCGAGACAGCCAGCTCCAATCTTGGCGTAAGGCGAGCTACACTTATCTGTAGATTCAGAGACAAGCCGCACGCTTGTTTACACCGGGTAATTGCTCGGGAATCAACGATAGTCGCGTATATAATCGACAAATTGCAATCCCTCTGTCACGCACCACTCTCTCGCTATTTCATTTCTTTCTGTTTTTTTTTTTTTTTTCAACTCAACCCTCCGATTCTTTTTCCACCGCAGTTTGCCATTAACGAATGCTGATTGCTCACGCCTTCGCTTTTAATTGCTTTTCCATCGAGCTTCCTATCCTAAACTCCGTTCGCAACTTTTGAGGCTATGGCAAAGAGGCGTTTCGATGCGTGGGCCTCACTTATGACAGCCCAGCAGGCCTAAACTTATGATTTATCATTAGGATCAATTAATTAGTGTCATTAAGAGATTGCAAAGAAAAATGATGTTTCATCAAATTTCTTGGAGTGTATTTTGAGCTTGTGCGAGTTGACAGTTTTTCTGTGAGTGACATTTGTGCAATTAACACTCGATGATCATTAATATTTTATTAGAAAGCCCTGAATGTCCGAGGAACCGAGATTTATTGGCAAATAGTATGTTTGTCCAACGGCAAAGCCTAGCGATCGATCAAAATTGGAGTAAAAAAGGTTATGACTTTATTCCGACTTACTGTAAAGGCGTATGTTACCCTCCGCGTCGCCAATTGAATTTTTCGATATGCATTTGTATCCCCCAAGGTCAAGCGCTTGGAGATTACGAATGATCAGTCGCATCTGAACGCTGTAGACTGAAACTTTTTCCTCTGACATGGAGTACTTGTGATTGTTGATTATCATTTCACCTGTGCAATTTGAGGAAACAAAAAAAAAAAAAATGGTAATTTGACTTTTTTTTATATTGTGGAAATTTATCGTCGACACGTTCGATGGACGCATCCATTGAGAAAGATTTTTTTAAAGCCCAAATTATTCGTTCCATTAATAATTGAAAATTGAATGAAATCGCAATGAAATATGCTCTCGGATTACAAAGTCATTGGTAAATTGAGTGTAAGTTGCGTGAGGCATCTAGAATAAATGAGTTTTGGTAACGAGGCATACAGCAGGGACGAAACCTTGTTCGTTTTGCTAATAAAAACAAGATATAGGAGAGGAAAAAAGATGTGCTGGTCTTTTGGTGGTGACCTTACCCGTCTCCCGGGTCCAGTAGTTGATTGCTTTGGGCGAAGCTTCCACGTGACAGATCAACGTGACGTTTGTCCCCTTTGGGGCTCCTACCAGCTGGTTTGGCACTTGGATCATCGGATGAACTGAAACATGTAATCCTCTATCACACACATATATATATATATATATATATACACATATATAAATAAAAGTCTCGATGTACATAGACATAGAGATTGGGTCTAACTTCTTTCGTAAACCAACGAGCTGTCGGATATCGTGGACAGTTATCTCTGGCAGTCCACGACGCCCTTCCCCAAACCATCTCTTCCGACCATTTTACTTTTGGCCACGAGAACAGAGAGACTCGTAAAACTATATTATATATCAAAAGCCCCAAAAGTAGAAAGGAAAAGTAAAAAAAAACGAAACATAAAAAAGAAACAGACAAAAAGGTTTTTAGAGATGACGAAAAAATGGGCTTGCGAAGGAACTCGAGAACGACCCAAGGGGTTCATCTCCTTGCCAGGCTAACTTTCTCCCAATGAACGTCACAAACGATCATAAGCGGCTCCCAAACAACTTAAACATAAGCCGCTTAGCGTTCAGACAACCAAAGTACTCGATGCTCCAACTTTCCCTTGTCAACTTCTTCTTACCCTTTTCTATTAAATTTAAAGGAAAAACCATGCCAACAATGTAGTCGAAATATTCTCTGTCGAGTGTCGATTATACTTAAAAGAGGATCGAATATTTTCACCACCGTCACATAATAATGACTTTCTCGCGTTCGATTTATTAATCAGTATCCGTTGCACAGTCCACGTCTCAGTTCCTGTTGTATTTTCGGTTTGCATTATTATTGAAATTCATTGTCTAAGATTTCAATTATTTTGACCGGATTTCGAGCTGCTCTCAATACATTTACATTTCATACGATTTGGCAGGAGAATCGAGAATACAGCTCGTAGCAGTGCAGTCGTACTGAAGCTTGTCTTGCCCCAGTGCGATGAATGGCCTGGATCCTTGGAGACGACGTCGCGTCGTGCTCCGGCCATTTAGAGATCAATGCACAGTGCGCGGGGGTTAAAAAAAATGGGACAAAAAAGGTATTGAACGAATGTTGTATCTTGGAGAGCGTAGATGACGAAGCGACAAATGGTAAACTGTGGCAATCGAGGCGACGCGCGAGATTGTCACAGAAATTAAATATTTGCTTGACAAAAAATAGTCGAAATTCGTTTAAAAATAGAGAGGCAAGCAGATGCTGTGTGTATATGCGTTGCATATAGGAGATTCGGGTCGTTCAGATACAGGAGATAGACGGATATAGTATTACAACGTTGGAGCAATTAAAACTTTCTCGCCTGGGTTGTTGAGAGTAAACCGGCGGGGTAGGCTACGGCGGTGCTTGCGCCTCGCAATAAATCAATCCTGATGCTTCGCCGAATATATATCTCCGCTTGTGGACTCTCGGCACACGTTATATGTCCCGCGTATACTCGACGTATATACGCGATCTTCGAGCCTTTTTGTTATTTCATTTTCACCGTTTGTTTTTTTTATTAAACCGCCTTTTTTTTTTTCACCTTTTGTCGATCATTCGCTTTGCCACCGCGAAGTATCGCGCGCACGTCTCTCTTCCTCACTCCGCTGCGTTCAATGCCGAAGAGTATCCGCAACAACTGCATCCACCCCACTTCGTTCTACATATTATACGTTCGTTCGTTTATACGCCCTCAACCCTTCGCCCCTGTTTGAGGTGACCAATTAATCTGCGCCGCATTGAGTCCACCTTCGAACTAACGCTCGTCCTCCTCCCCCGTCCTCCTCTTTCCGCATGTCCCATCCAAACGCATTTCATTTGTACCACACTCGGTCAAGCCTTCCGCACAAATGAAAAAGGGTTAATCGATGTGCATTGCAATTCGGATACTCGAAAACTCGCATTCACCTTTTTCACTCTGAGGGATGCCGCACTTTTTTTCTTTACCCTCTTTTGCCAATTTCATTGGTTTGCTGTTAGTGCAAAACTCTAAATTCATTAAAAAAAATTTAACTTCGCCATCGGCATTGCCATTCATTTTTTGCCAATGAGGCAAAATAAATTCGAGCAACTTTCTTTGAATCCGTACTCCGACGATTAAAAAAAAAATAAAGGGATTCTTCGTTTTACGGATATAATTAACAAGATTTATACATTTTTTGATAGTCGAATTCGAAGCGTTGGAGTGTAAGTGTAACAATAAGTCGGTGGATAGTTTAGTGGATTTGGCACAAAGGTTGGTAAACGTTAAAACGAAAAACAGAGGAAGAGAGAAAGAGGAAGAGGAAGCGCGCGAGAGGAAAGGGAAAAAGGAGAATTTCTCACGAAGGACGACGGTCGTAGTTAGGCAAGTAGGACCGAATCGTTTCTCCGCAGAACTGTGAAATAAATCATTTAAATTGGGAGACGAGAAATCCGGGGCTAATAGCCTCGCACGTTGTAACAGCGTCGCCTCGTGGTTTAGTGTGCCGGGGCTTTTCGAAAGCATCTCCCGCATGTTGCAGAGGAACTAGCGAGAGGGAGGCAGCTCAGAGAGAAGAGAATGGGGGGAGGATAAGGTGGAAAAGGCGAGGGGTTGGGTGAGAAAGAGGTTGGAAGGGACTTGATGCGATTGCGGCATGAAATAAGCCTGCAAAGCGAAACATCGGGAGCGTAATAGGTTTCCAAGTTGGGTCGTGGAGGCGCAGCCTGCTGTGGTTTCTCCAAGGGCGCAAGGGCGAACCGGGCGGTTGGACAGAGATCGGTGGATCAAGAGAATTCCGAGTAAAAGGGACGAAAGAGAAGACACGAAGAAAGCAAACGGCATCAGCATTAAATGGCCGCGGAGTAACCAAAATTGGACATGTTTGAAGGGAGTAAGAGGGAAAAGGTCGAGGAACGCGCTGTTAATGCCACCGACGAAAGGACTGCGAGATTTTCCACCTGCGCTGATAAGATAAGACCTTTATTTACCATTCCCTCCCTTTCTCTCTCCCTCTCGCGCTCCTTCATCTTAACACACGCCTTTTGACCTCATCCTCCAAGTCACTATCCGCAGTTTGAGCAAATTGCTCTAGAGAGTAACGCTTTACCGCCTTCCAACCAGAAATCTAAAATTATTTCCGCGTCCTCAATTCATTCGAAATTTCATTATTTCCTCAATCTCAATCGCGAGCTCGATTTTTTCTACAGAAAAAATTCCAACTACAAAAATGGACGATGATTTCGTGTTTGAGCTCCGAACTTGTTATCATCCGAAGCTGATAGTCAATGCAAATCAATACTCTTGCTTTCTGCATTCTCAGGACTTTGCCGCAGAAATAATCAATAAATAATCAGCAATTCATCGTCATTGTCCACTGAGCCCCAATACCTGAAGGCTCAATCTGTCATACCAGTTGAATATTTTTCTCGATCACTCCTCCATCTTTCCAGCTTTTCTGGCAAGAGGAAATGAGGGTTACGTCTGTGAAGCGCGCGGTTACGCAACCAAAAACCTCTGTTGTAACGAAAACTTTTCTTTGCTTTGATTTTTGTGTATAGTTCTAAAGGGGCCTTGAGAGGAATGAGGCGAGCAAACAAGCGAAAACTTTTTCAACTCTGGTGAAAGACTCTCGGGTGGTTGAAAAATGTTACGATTAGTTTTGCGTTTGGTATATATACCTTCGGATTTTTATCCTCGAGGGAATAAAATCGGATTTCTTGATTTTTTAAAATGAGTATCGTCCATTAGTTCATTAGCTCAGGAGGATTTTCCGAGCGACCCATTCAGGCTCCTATACGATGAATTAATCAAAAGGGATGAATTTTTTTTTTTCAAAACGCGATAATGGCCTCTTGGGGATCGAAGAGAAAAAGGTACGAGGAATACAGAGCAGGAGGGATGAATGAATGAAAGCGTGCGTCTACACGGTGAAACCTCACAAAAACCGTATTGGGCCATCGTTTTTTTTTTCTCCTCACACGGCCGAACAGTGAATTTCCAATGAAACCAGACACGTCAAAAATTCTCTCTGCTTTTCGTCTTTGTATTGCCATTTTTTTCTCCCTCTCTCTCTCTCTCTCTCTTTGCATGAACGAGGCATGCGATTAATGAGTTTCCATGGACTATCAGGCTACGAGGTTCCGAACAACAACAACAACAACAGCAACAAGAACGTAAAATAATTCACACGGAATATAAAAAGAGCTACACCGACTGGATCGAGCGCTATTACCCCTGTGCATAAATAACTTTATGCTGACATATATACTGTACGAAAATCGATCTCCACTGTACACGTAGACAGCCGCAAAAATAGCAAATTAACATTTATCAATTGAAAGAATCGGGACACATGACATATTGAATATGAAATGGAGCTTATTTCTATAACAGTCTGGTGCACAGTTTGCTGCTTCGCTCGCTGTCAAAAAGCTTAGCAAACATTCAGTCAAATATTGCCGAAGCAAATATTCCTGTGAAAAGTTCAATATCAGAGCGAATATAAAACGAAAATATTTTGGGGGCTTGGTCAGTGTAATGGGAACTGATTGGATTTATTGAAATCCGCAGTTGGCTTAAACAATAGTAAATGCGGCAGCCGATTCAATAAATTCTGAATGAGCTCGATATTCCTCTCGTTAATTATATGTGAAAGCAAAGTGATAAAATATTCACCGGCAAATAAACATCGGGCTCTGTACGAAAATAAATGAGATATGAAGAAATAATATACAGAAAAATGAGAGACAAGTGAGATGAGAATGGGAGAGAAAAGAATGCGAACACTTGGCAGTATAAAAATATATGTGACGTGTGCTCATGGTGTTACTCGAACTTATCCGCTATTAGCTTGATCATCAACGAAATCTCTGCGGAAGGGAGCGAAATGAGAGGGGCTTAAACTGATCGCGTGACCAGCGCAATTCAATGAAAAGCAGAGATTATCCGTCGTGATCGCAATCCGTGAAAGCAGGTGCTAGATCACCCGGACTATGACCTGCTGCTTTGTTGCTCGTGCCCAAAACAAGTCTGCTGGATATATTTGGTGGATCGCGTGGCTCGCTACTTTGTGCGTGTATGTGTGGCCGCGAGTACATCCAATTTCCGGAGAGGAATTACCTTTCCAGAGGCGCGTTGCAAAGATAGCCTTACGGAGAGACAGAGACCGAGGCAGAGGGAGAGCGAGAGCATTAGTTTAAATCCGTCCGTCCTCCTCCGACGTCACTTCTCGTCTTACACACATCAGTCTACTCAATCTATAACTTTCTCTGTCCCTGCCAACATCTTAAGATCCAGAATACGTCGGTGTACGTCAGAGAAGTTTCTCTTCGTACAGCCTATTTTCTGATAAATCTTATCATCTCGATACCTCCGCCAAAAACCGGCCAATATTTCCCATCCACCGAAAATAAGCGGAAGGTGAAAAAAGAGTGTTAACTCTCGAACATCGGAGTATAAATTCACCACGGTAATTCTCCTCCATTTCGTCATTTCTCTTCGACCCTTGGATGTCACTTTCGTAAATAGTACATGTGTTGGCTAATTCCAACTAAAGGAATCTGGCTTCTCACTATAGAATACACAGAAATGGCGCGCCATGGGTAATTTTAGCAAAATCTTATTCCCATTATTCACATTTTATTTTTCAATAAATTTCATTAATTTAATCGTCATTGAAAATTGATTAAATCCATTTAATATCATCACCGTCACATCCTTCGCATTATTAAGTCTGTCGTTTCGCTCATATTTTCATTCGTTGCATCCAGGCTATGTAGAAAGTCGGATCTTTCTCTGACCCGCCGCGCGTCTACCCCACGAAGCAGTTATTACGGTCAAATTATGCAAAGAGGAAGACACCGACTATCTCAACGGGACCTGGACCTCGGGATCCTACGGTTCGTTGCTTCCGCCTCATCCTCTTTCCCCCGCATTTCTTCTTTGTTTTGCCCTCAAGACTTTTTTCAAGCCCTCACCGCGTGTACTGTTACTTAGGTCCTATGCTGTTGAAATTGTCCACCCTTAGGCTGGTGCTTTCGCACGTATACGTATAATGCGGAATTGCGGAGAACCGACACGACACTATATCCGAATATTCAGCTCTCCATGGATATATTCACTTTTTTTGTTTTATCTTTTATATAGAAATGGAAATTTCGAGGCTGCTTGAACGATTCACAAACTCGATTAAAGACGAACTCGTATCCCAATGGCTCCATCGCATTTTGTCATTTTTTTCAAGCGACAAAATTTATCTCTACGAAAACATTTACTCCCTCGATTTTATTCAACGGAACACAATATTTTGCTTGTCCACATTTCTGCCGCTTTTTTTTTTCTTGACTCTTGCATTAGATGAACTAGAAAGAAAGAGCTTTAAAAAAAATTCAGGTAGCCTTCGAGCCACTTTTTTAATAATCGAGATGATTCGTGCCAAAATTTGTTAACATCGAAACGGAATCTTTCGCAGTTTTCCATTATCCGTGAAGATAAGCAGTGGCTTACGTCTTGTTAAGCGATAAATATTCTAAATATTTAAATGAAGGCTTTATTAAGGACTTGAAGGAGAAATATCGTTAGGAACAAGGAATTCGATCGGAAAGTTGAACGTACGTTCTCGGCTGATAAAATGGATAACCGGGTTGTTGAGTGTAACAGAAAATACAGGATGTCGTATGAATATTTCAGTCAATGGACGGAGCCCTAATGGACTCAACTTATTTATGTGAGTTCTTTGTTCATGGGGAGGGTAGCTTATGCCTCGAAAAAGTAACAGGGTCATTAAGCACGAATAATTCAAAGCAATAATCAGGTTTGTCTATGCAGAAATTAGTGAAAATCCATTGCCTGGGAAAGAGATTCTCGTAAGCAATAAGCTCCGAGAAATGGTTTTATCTGTACGAGGACAGTTTCGACATTATTTTGGGGACAACGATTCATGCCATTTTGTTTTATCGGGATAATGGAATGCAGTCAGTGAGCTTTGAATGAAATTACCAGAATTTGGTAATCGATGTCGAGACTCGACTAATTTTCTATAAATATTTATTAGCAGGGCCGCGTCCAAGATATCCAGTGATGATTATTTTCATTTTAATCAATTCGTCGATTTCATCATTTACAGCAACAATACCGATAAAAAGTTGGTCTGTTACTCATGCCAGCTCGGTCGCGAGACCCTCAATATCCACGACAATGCATTTCGCATTGAAAGACTGGAATCTCCCAAATTTATCCCCGAACTCAATTGGTTTACGGAAAATTTGTGTTCCTCGATCAATCCACACATTATTGTCTTTCTCATTGTCCTTTCGAATCTTTTTCGTCCATTGGCCTTTTTTTCTCAATTGGTTATCTGGAATGTACACTTTATCACGTTGACTGCATATAACGTCGCTTGAGAATTTAACACTCTGCATTCGGCGCATCGGCGGTTGAATAAGTTCGCCTCGTACTTCTATCCACCTCGCGTATATGCTCTCGTATCCACGCCGTATATATATATATATATATGCATCGTCGTTCTCGCCTACGCCCACGATCACGTAACTCCTAGTTTTTTTTCTTTCATCCATGCAACATCCGGACTCCCCACCCTCGCCAGGCTGCACGATCGTGAATCCTAACGTTTTTCTAATGAGACCGAAACTATTGCAACCTCGTGACTCGCGCGACTCCGGATTATATTTTTATTGAGGAGCATTAATGCAAAAAGTTTGGCACAGACAAAAAAACACTTTTCTATCGGATTTTAAAGATAATTTTTTCGCTGATGACGTCACGTCGCGATTGATTCATCGCTGGGTCAAAATATATCAAAGTAACTTTCTCAGGCTTCGAAATTTTGAAAAAGTGCAATAAAAATTAAATTTTTAAAGATTCTCGACTTTAAAGTGTTGCATATTTTTGCTTCATACTCACAATGAACGTGAAGCATCATCCTTTTACTGACTGATGGTGGGACACCGTTGCTCGCAATACACATGTACGTTCCCATTTCGCTTCTCGTTACTTTTGATAACGTTAGCGTTTCGCCGACCACGGTTGAAACTGAAAATTCCAAAACGAAATAAATCTCCTCACGAGAGAGTCGCAAGCAATGAGGCAATTTATTATAAGAATCGTGTGTGAAATGTCAACTGGATGAAATTTTGGGACTGTTTAAAAATAGCCGAAATTTTCTAACGTCTCGTTTTTGGACCGCCAGTCGTATCCCTGGAAATAATGTCGCCGCGATCTTCACGTCGCCATACTATTTCAGGCTTAGGATAGCCTCGCGCTTTACACACGAGCTTTGCTGAGCCACCCTCTGGCACCATCAAGTCCCCTGACGTTTCTTCGTAAATGATGTCCGGTGGAATTACCACCTCGAGATAAGCACTCTGCAAAGAGATAAAGAAATATATTTTTGCTTAATAATTTTATTATTGTCCTTATTAAAAGCGTTATTCCCGGTAAATCTCAAAAAAACTGTTAACCGAGATTTTTCCATCAATTTCCTTTTTCATTTATTTGGAAATTAATGCATTTTTTAAACTGAGTCTTTTCGCTTGGAAATCAATGTAATGGTCAAGTTTTTTTTCTCATTTTCATAATTACCTGACTTTTCATGGGATCCGTGTTAACTTGACACATGTAAACGCCCCGATCCTCGGGTCTCGCGCTCTTGATAGTTAAGGTCCACGTGTTGTAGTCGTTGTGAGTAACGGCGAGACGGCCATTGTTCGTGATGACGTGTTCGTGGATCGCCAGAACCGCTTTTGTATCAGCTTTCATCCAGGCAACCTGTTCCCTCATCGCAAAACCCATTGCTCAGTTATTTCAACGAGTCCTAAATGTTTTTGGCAATTGCGATTATTTCTCGCTTTATTTCCACGTTTATATTCGGTGATTTAAAGAGGCTCACAGTGGACTACATTTTTAATGAGGTCAAGTTGGGCTTTCAATTCCCACCGAACTTTCTTCTCGTATTTTATTGAAAAAAAAAAAAAAAAAAAAACTGCAGCTTTGCATTTGACATACTTTACTCAACACCCCGTTTCGAACTGACCACAATTTTTCTTCGCCGCCCCACGATCCCAGCATTTCTGGGCATCATAATTTCGCAGTCGTGAAATAAATTACAACAACATTCAAATTTTCGTCATTTCTCCAGCACAAAAATCTCTATTCTATTATCGTTTTTTTTCTGTTGTTGAGCTTTTGTCGTGAAGACCGAAATTTGAAGGGAAGTCGTCGACGGTTCGCGATATCGGGAGATGCTATCTATCAGGCGTGCTGAAAAAGCTTGCTCGGTCTCCTTCTCTTGTAGTTCCGCTTCTTATCGATATAACGAAAATGGAGTTCATCCATTGAGCCCGCAAAAGATGGAAATCCGAGTGATGGACTTTCCAGCAAGTGCTTCTCATGCTTAAAATGTAACGTTGTATATCCATTGGTAATTTCATTCAAAATATCAGTTTTCCCTCGTAAAAACAGGACGATTATGATTTTTCCGTATTTTCAAGACTTTTTTTGTTTTTTTTTTGTTTGATTTTTGGGATTTTCTTGGTTTTCTGTGTATCCGGCCCTATGGTCACCCAACCGCAAGTATTGCCACCGCTCGGGGCTGCTCATTTTTATCGAGACCGAAGCAACCAACCGCGACTGCAAACCCAGCGGTCATTTTTTTCAAATTTAATTTTTAATTCAATTATTGACGCATCCAAAAGTTTGGGATGGAAAAGCCCTTGTATCGAGTGTGTATTTGTATATGTGGCATGCCGTACATGTGACTCATATGTTGGCATATGTGATACACTAACCCAGCCCATAGCACTCTCGTTTCTGGCGGCCACTTTTCTTTTGTATGATCCATGAAGAACGTGACCCGACGAGAATCGGAAAAGCATCCCGAAAGATCACTGACGTGAAAAACTTTTCTCGAGATATTTTCGTGTCTCGCGGATACATTTGGCGCTATGCAGTTTTCCATTTCCGGTATAAGTAATCTCTCGCTTTAATCGGATGAATCCAGTTCACTTGCCAACGTCGCGTTTATCATTCAACAGCCTACAGCTTAGTGCTATGCCGAATTGCTGCGTTATTGAATTCCAGTAAATGCACAACCTGTTAAGAATAATCAAACTTGATTCTAATGAAAACAAAAAAAAAGTCCGCCGGTTCGATCACGAAGTAAAAATCTTTTTCCAAAATGCAAACCTCAAACTTTCATGAAAACGACGATTCCCAGTTGACACTCTGCCTTATAATTTTGGATAACGCCCGTTAAAAAAACAATAAAAATGGTATTTTTTATTTAAAATTGTAATTCGATTTTCCAAAAAATTTCGCGACTCGACAATTCTATTTCGGAAATGATAAGATTAATAAGCGACGTAAAATTGAATAATTTGATAACGATCGATATTTATATGCGAAGAATGAGAGTCATGGAGAATACATTTAGGGGGAACAGGTGAAAATGACTGAATTTATGGTGCGAATGACAAAGGAACCTTTTACGTGGCACATCCGACGTGGACCCGTTTCTATCTTTATCTACTTATTTTTCAGCTGAAAATTTGAAACTCACTTATGACGCCCTCTGCCTCTAGAAAGTCCGTTCCTACTCTCCCCTCTTCTTTTCTATCTCTGTAGTTTTTTTTGTTTGTTTTTTTTTTTGGCTCGTCATCTATAATATTATATGATCTATATACGCGTAACCTATCTCTTTGGGGTAACCCACCTTTTTGCCTGTACCCCACGGTTTCGTCTGAGCCTCTTCCCTCCACCCCCATTTGTGAGGCTCTTTCATATGCAAACGGTTTTGGTGCTCTCTATTGTTGCGCATTGTGAGGATCGTGCGGGAGTCCCGGTCTCTACCTCGTTTATTTCACTCTACCACACGCCCAAACCGCATCATATATAGACGCGTATGTATATTTGGGCATACACCGCCTTCGAATGCTATTCCAAACCTGAACATCCTGTCACCCCGTTCATTTTTATTATTTGTCATATTTTTATCTTTTCTACGAGAAATTTTCATCTTTCCCCTCGCCCTTTTCACTTGCCCGGCCCACCCACTCATTCTCAGCCTTTCTCCCCCTCCCCATCTCGCTCTTTTTCTGCCTCTGTTTTGTTATATTTCATTCGGCATCCGAACACACTCGCTTGTCTTCCACCGCGATGCTTTTCCTACTTTTTTTTTCCCCCTTTTTTTTTTAATGTCTTTTCAGGACAAGCCACGAGTTGTGTACCAGACATTGGAAAACATATACATGTAAGTGTATTATGGACTTTTCTACAGCTGTCCGATGGATGCTCCTTTCATTCTGCATGGTATATAAATAAATTGGATAAACTCGCTAATTAAAAGTTTTTCGGCCCTTGCTCGCGTCTCTCTTCCATGGACTTTCTCGCTTTCCCTTGTTTCACTTCCTTCCTAGACTTTCGCGTCCTCCTCTTACTCGCTTTTTTCTTCGTCCCCCATTCAATCCTCATACATCTTTTTCTTTTTTGCTGCTTCGCTCCTGCTATTCCGATATGCACACGCACGAGCCAGGCATATTTTTTTTCTCTATATTTTGCATATATAACTGTGTCTGGATAAATTTGCCCTTTGTTTTTATGTAATTTATAGGCTCGTGTAATCGAGACGTTAATTCTTGACATGTTGCCGGCATCACTTACAAACTGTTAAGGGCGTATGAACGTATATATAACTTCACTGAACTTGAGATCAAACGCGTCACACTCAGATGCCCATATATAGTGTGGCTGGGACCCCCTCAGAGCCAATGACAGGCCATGATGATTAACCCTTCGACTGCATACTGGGTCATTTTGAACCCAAAAATTTTCTCTCACCGATTGTTTGCCATTCAAGATGCCAGAACGAATCTGTTTTACCATTTTATTTTTTCTTTCATCAAATAATAGATTTAGGGCCATAAAATATGGAAAAATCTAGTACTAAAAATTTTCGAGTTGGTTATTTTATTAGAAAATTTAGCGTCTTGGTTATGAATAAAATATTGAAATGTTACAACCACGCGATCCGGAGTCTTGAGATTGATTTTTAAACATTGGGCAGTCGAACAATTTTTTTTGCATTTCAAGCGGAGAAAGAAAGACACCTCGGCAAATTCGGCAAAAACGATTCTCCTCGTCTCACCTCGCGAATACGTTTTATCGTTAATCCAAAGTCCAATGTCCCATCTTCGCCGCAGAGCTCAAAAAATAACGGGCAAGATAGAAATATGAAAAAGAAAAATTGCCACATAGCGGTAACGGCGTTGTTCGACAAAGTTCTCGTATCCATTGGCCGCAGCACATGAAAATGAGAAAGTATCGTTTCATTTTTGAAATTTACTCCATTCCGGACAAAAATGTGTATCCTATACGGCATACAGTGGCCGGAATATTCGTACACATATTCATATATAAACTTGGACGTACGTACAGGCGCGTATATGTATCGAGAGGTGCGTGTATTCGGTGCATATATACGTATCATGATCGAAACAGTGAAACGCACTTCCGGTTGTACGTGGTCGCACCTTCGAATTATTCTGTTCCGGGATGTAAATATTTTTGCGTTACAGTCGCATAGCGCTTCGGTCGATATAAAATTGTTTCTGTTTATGTATTTGTCATATAAACGGATGAAAGAAAGAGAGGCCGAGAAAAAATGGTGTGTATTGGAATCTGGGGGTTGCCCTTTATACCGGGTTACACGCCCCAGTACTCCGCGCACAGTTTTTGACGAAAGCAATCGAGCTGTGAGCTGTTTTCATTTTCGTTTTTTTCTGCTTTATCGCGAGTGTTTAACAACGTGAATCATTCTGTTGGGAGGCTTGTATATCTCTGCGTGAGCAGCCCCGTTGTTGGCTATACACGAACGTTATACGCGATTAACGATCAGATATTCAATCCTCGAGTGACGAAGACACCGACATCCACCGACACTCACACACATTGACCCCTAAAAATGCACATATAATATGGAGACTATATGTATCGCAAGTATCCATGAACGACCGCGTGAGACCGAATCGCTAACCGAATTCTCGTTGAATTTACGAATACGCGTGTGCTAATTGAAAAATTGGGAAACCGACTGTGAACCTTCAAACCTCCTCCACTCTCCCAGTCCTTTTTTTTTAGCTCTCATCAATTATTTCACCGTATTTGCCTTAATCCTTGTTCCATTATCGAAATCGTTCCATTTTTCGATACCTAATTTCATCGCTTATTCGACGATGTATTTTTTAAAAACCATCCTGTTTAAGCATTACTACGAAATTTACCAGCTCGATTATTTAGGCATATACTCTTTCGTTATTTTCTTCCAGTTTTCTTTTCGTTTATCGTTGAAAATTTTCGGTTATTTCGTTCATTTAAAACGCTCAAGATTCGTTGCATCAATCCAAACCAACGCAATAAAGTGCTTTTACTTTTTTATACATGCGCATGCAACCCTAAAGTTATGTATTTTTTGTTGTTGTATCGTTTAAAACTCATGCATCTCTCGACATGCCCCGTAAATGAGTATCGATTTACGCTTATTTTTATACTTTTCACAATTTGACATCGTTCCTCGAACCTTTTACGAGATAATGTTCAATCGTTTACTCAAACATTCATACATCATTGGGAAGGCTATGGATATTTTTGCGGTGACTTTTGATTTCTCATAACGTTCAATGTGCATCGTTGGAAAGCAATAAAAAAAAAAAAGACATTTTTCGTTGCATTACAACGTTGCGAACTTCTGCGTCATGATTCGCCCTCGCCTCAGCTTAAAATTACACGGTCGAGGTAATTTTTAATTGTCATTCACTGTCGTACGGTTGATGGACAAAAATCTCTGTCATTCTTGTTTCCAACCACGTGTTACTGCTCCGATTTCTAATAATAAATACAACAACTGCCGTGATGAGGAAAAAAAATTATATTCCAAAAATGTAGGATTAATAATTGGGAATTAGTTGATCGATTGGTTCGGCAGTTCATTCGGTGGCGATATTTCCACATATCGGTGATCGAGGCTGCCACGTATTTTTGGATTAATTCATTGAACAGACGAAACAGATTCGTGGAACGAATGCGATGATAATGACAATAAATAATAGGCAGTTTTATCGGTGGTGTGTTGTTGCGATTGAATAACGTTCGTAATTATTTCATCCGAGTAATCATTCGCGCGAGCCTCATCCCCGGAGAGAACAAATTAAAAGTGAAAATGGAATTCTATTTCGAGAACCGCCTGCTTCTCTCTTACTCTCCGGGGCATTGCGGCGAGAGTCCAATTGTAAAGTGCAACTTTCCGCACGTTGCCGGCTCGTTTTATCCCAAATGTGTGTTCCAAATGCTAACCTACTTTTCGTTGTTAACTCGTTAACTAATAATGCATCATATATATCAAAGCTGCATCGTCTGGGTCCAGTCATTCAATGGAGCTCGAAATTATTTTTGCACAAACTACGCGGACGTCTATAAATGTGGAAAAAATATGGACGATCGTTATTTCTTACTTTATTCAAAAAAATTCCAACCATTCGAAAAAATAAAAGAATTTTATCGTTTTTCATGAAAAATATCATTTTCCTATAAACCGAAGGTGACAATTCATCATATAATTATACGAAAAATTCATTGATCAGTGTGACGTGGTGATTTTATGTCGTCGAAATTTGCGACGAATATTTAGTTCCTACACTTTTGAGTTTTGGGTACACGATACACGAGAGGTAGACGTGAAAAAAAAGGATTGAAACTTTTTCGTCGTCACAGTTGCGTGGCATTGGCGGTCGCGTCTCCCGAATGCTTAAAAAGGCTTTTGAGGGCATACGAGAAGGAAATCGGCGAGACGCTGCCTCAACCTGTCTTCTTTTTTTTTCTTTTTTTGTTTTCTCCTCCGCGAGAGGTCGCTTTTCCGTAACTTTTTCCCCGGAAGCGTGAGCATATCTCGGTGTATCGCGTGTATACGCTTACGACAGAGTTTCCAGGCGTTACACACGCGCGGTTCTCTTATAAATTTTTCAACTCTCGAAACTCTCCCGGAGAAATTCTCGTCATATATTTACGTACGGCGAGACAGTGAATTTTCGCACGTTTACGAGTTTCCAACGATATATTGTCATGTCGTGTATACGATAGCTCGTAAAAAAAGGGCAAAAAAAATTCGACGAAACCAAAATACAAGAGCCTTTGGATATTCAAAAAGATGTTGCATTTTTAATGTTGATCGTTCTCGCGATCATGAAAAAGTAGTTGCGAGACCGAATCCCCGTTGCAGCCACATCGAGAGTTGTAAAATAATGAGGATTCGAGAATTTATCAGAATGAAAAAAAATCGGGAAGCGACAACACTTTTTTTTCCTCCCGTCAAATCAGTTGGTCTAGGAATGAAACAAGTGCAGCTTGCTCCGAAGGATAAAGACGAGAGAAGGGTCGGGAGCGAGAAAGGAGAGGATCGATCGAACACGCACTGTTTGACAAGTGGAATCGGAGCCGTGGAGGAAACTTTATCTTCTCTCGGAACATGTTAAAACGAGGAATCTTGCGAAAACGGAAATCGAATTTTTCCTGAAAACGTCAATCACCCGAGACTTTTTTGCGCTTTCTGGGTTTTCACTATTATTTGTTCACGACGTGCTTTTTCATGGCCGACGATAGCGCACACCAACGTACTTGTGTCGGTTCATTTAGATCAACGATGCCACATTTTTCCCCTTTCGTTTGGGTTCCTCCTCCTAGACTCTGTGTATGCATTTTCGCCTGTGCGAAACATACGTTTGCCTTGAATTATACGAGCGAATCGAATTTCTGCTGACCTTCCCCCATCGTGTCGTTCCCCAGTATCGAGTATTGTCATTTTTCCCGTCATACCGATTCGATTCCCTAACCCTTATGACAATCCCAGGCTTCTCATTTTGTTTTTTTCGATCCTGATTTTTCGAGCCGATCTCATGCTCTACAAAAGCGATTTTCAACCGAGTCGTATGCGCGGAATTATCCTGATCAAAGGGAATTTCCTTGGGATAATCTAGATCATTCCATCAACCAGCAGCGTTCCATCGGTATCGAGATTAGTTCACTATTTGTTGGTCATTGGACTCATCCCTCAAAGAAGATATTGTGGCTGTGATCCATCGTCAACCCAAGCCAACCATTTGTGTTACGATTCTCGTTTGGTAAATAAATACACAGTTTCCTTCGTTCCATGAATTTATTAATTGCAGACGAGATTGTCAAATTGGCTGAGGGAGGAACAAGTCGTTTGAGAATTGCCTTTTTCAATAATTCATCGAATCTCCTATGCAGCTTCCCTTCTGCGTCCCGATTCACGCGAGTTTTTATTCTGTGAAAGATTCATGACAATCGATCGAGTGAGTTTCGCGTGAAAAGCGGCCAAACATATTTTCGCAGTAAAGGTTTTTATTTATGAAGATTAATGCATGTGTATTTTAACTTGTTATGGAGATTGAGCAAATTTCTATACGTTATTCGCCCCACCACCACTCTTGGCTTGGCGTTTGGCTATTCATTAGTTTCATCAAAATTCACTCAAATACGAGCGGAAATGTACCGACTGGAAATGTATTATGTCTAAACAGATGACTCTGTCAAGTCTATTAATTATTATTGAATATGTATAGAATCTCGAATAGTTTGAATCAAAATTCGTATCAATTGAAATTCCAATTAAAATTTTCGACGATACGAAATTGAATATTTTATTAAGTTTGCGTGTTTCTCATTATTTTGTTTTATATCCATGAAAATTTGACCGAATCGATATGACGGCTGGACAGAAATTTCACGTTTTACCTGTCGCTTTGAATTTCTAACTAATTTCTAATATAGATTTTTACTCTTGACGTAATTTATACGGTTTCGACGGCTAATTAGCCTCGGGACGAATCAGATATTGTATTTTTATACGACGTTGAAACATTGGGCTGATAAATATCAATACCGCGTGTACAATAAAAGCTCCTGAGAACTCTTCTATCGGCGTGTCCATCAGTTCATTAGTATTTCGACGTAGCGGGACGATGCTAAATTACTCGAAACATATATGTCGGTTGTTGGCCAATTTGGGCTCGCTCTTCTGTGTTTTACTGGTATATCTATCCTCTACGTGTTTGTCCAGTCACGTGATTTCAATGTTACTTTGACGAATGTTAATTCCAGGCAAAGTCTGCTCCTTCCTCTCTCCCTCTGTGTCTCTCGCTATTGCTTTTTGCAAGCTTTATCGCATTGTATATCGAGGACTCGACACGTTCAAGTATTACGAACACGTTATACTTCTTTCTATCGAATTTTTTGTCTCTTCATATCATGAGTCGATGGAGATGTCGAGACATTAAATTTCAATGTTTGGGTTAAATTTTTTTCATTCATTTTTTTAGCAATTGGTTTAGTGAGTTTGTTAGCAAAAGCGTGACAGACCTTTTAGGCAAAAACTGTTTATTTAATTCGATTGTCGTTTAAGGAAGGACAGGCGTTATTTCAAACAGGACAATGAATTTATAGTGACGATTTTCTTTAAAGTTCTCCACTCAGTGGATCGTGCTGCGTGCGTCCTGTCCTGTTTTTCGGGTATATCGTGAAAATAGTGAAGCGATATGGAGGAAAAAAATGGAACGGTAGTTGATACGAACTATAAAACGATCAGGGTGAATAAAAAGACACGAATTTCCAGTTTCGACGATGAAATGAAAAAAACCGCGTAATTTATTTGTTGAAAAATGAAAAATCGCGAATTGGTGATTGGGATTTTCCCAATGATGGGAGTTTTGGGGGTTCGTATAGTCAGGCAGTCACAATTTTCAGTGCACCAATTCCATAACGTGCTGCGTGCTCTCAGAAGGCCCAGGCAGGTTATCATATAGTTATATGTAGTCTTTGCGATGACGATAAGATGCGCGCTATCAAGAGTCTGGCGGCTCCGGGGAAAATGGTCGAGAAAGAAAATAACTAAATGGTGAGATGAGTTGAAATGGATAATTAAATAAAGTAACAAAAACTATCGGTCGGGGAAGGGGGAATGAAAAATCATTGATCGAAATTTCGATCGATTGACAAAACGACAATTTCCCCTTTGGCGTCAGAATTCGTAAGGAAGAATTCATCCGACTAGAATAGTTTCAGGCGAGCATACGAAGGGCCCCGATACAGGGCGTGCGTCCAGATAATTTGTTGTTGTTGTTCTGTTTATTGTTTTTTTACTTTTTTTTTTTTGTCTGTGAGGGTGATGATTCTCATAGCAACGTTGGTGCATTAATGCAGAGAGCTGGTGAGTGCAGGCACGCGGCAGAAGTGCAGTAGTAGATATTAAGTGGGTCCAGTGCAGGCGGACACAAAATGGTAAGATATTTACCCGGGCCTTGGCGCCACTGTGATCTCCACTCGCGTAGGAGGAAGGACTCACCCGGTATCCACCGAGATGGTTCACCACGCATGTGAACGTCGCGTCACGACCCTGTGGGATCGTTACGTTCTCCAAAGGAAAAAGGAAGTCTGGACCCAAGCCCGTCACTGAAACAAACAGTCACAAGCAGAACACACGTTTTTAAATTCTTCAAAATTGTTCACATTCGCAGACGATCGTACGAATTGGTTCAATCGCTAATTAAAAAAGAAAAGAAAAGAAAAAAAACATTTACATTTTTTCGGAGCGTGGCGACTGATTCATATTTCAACGAGTTTTGTTTTTGCGTCGTTACTTTGCTCCGAAGATTTCGAAATGGTTGATCCTTCGATAAATTCATAGAGACAAAGAAAAAGTCGAAGAATATAAACGACCGCAGTTGCGAGCCTTTTAGCACGAGTATCTTCACTGAATCAAAGCACAGGCTGTTTTGTATTGAAATTCACGTGAGCGAACACTTGTTTCAACGAATTTATCGTGAATGTCGTCTGAGGAAAATGTTGAATCTTCTATTCGCATCCGTGTATCTTAACCTGTCTCGCATGACGCTGGCGTATGTTTGTAAGAGCCGGTTACGGAAGCACAACGAGTAAGAAAAAAAGAGAGGGAGCGGTGGTGGGTAAGAGAGTTGAGCGTGCACGGAGAGCAAACAAGTAAAACGTAGAAAAGGAATAGAAGAGGAGTAAGGTTCGGAATACAATTCCAGTAGCTGCAAGTAAATATCTAAAGGGTGTACCAAAAGCAGCCATCTAAATTTTCATGAAAGGAACGTGTGGGTTGATATGGTGGAGCAAACACCCACATACGTTCGTCGCGGAATTGTTTGCCCCTAACTCAGCCAGTCGCCAAGATCGTTCGCTATCCTCCGCGAGTCTCATATTTTTCCACCTTTAAGAAAGCTTCGTGTGAAGATTATTGAATAGGAATATACAGGGCAAAGATCTCGGCGGATATGGCGACGAGGTTTCCGACCGTGGCCTGGCATGCCGAGGCCAACATTCACCCAAAGGGGTTCTCAATTTTACGATGGCTATTTACATGGGGGCAATATTTTATATACCACTTAATGCCGGGTCACGTTCTCCTGCTTCTCCTCCCGGATACTCTCTTTCCACCGGCTTCTCTTGTGTGCTGCTGTACCGATACGTACCATTCCTCCATACCACCACCAATGCATGTATCCACCTCTCTCTCTCTCTCTCTACATACGCATACATGTATTTAGTAACTCTATGTATGGGATGCATTAGGGTGAGAAGATGCGATCCTGGGCTTCACGTATGAATCAAAATTGCTCTTTATTGCATGTCTTTCAGCAACCCCTGTCCCGTATCTCGTGTATATATCTCATGGTAAACATTCTCGAACAGGACGTTGTAATATTCTCCGGATTCTCCAAAAAATTCTCTTGAGAATCGTGCACCGAACATTGAGGCGATCGTTAAACAATTTAACAGTTGCCAATGGTAAGAAATGCAAATGAGTAGAAATTGCGACGACTCGTATTTTTACGATACAAACGAATAAATCCTGCTAAGGGTTTATAGGACACGAGTTTGATCGTCGACGAAGGAGACGGCAGGCGATTTCTACAATCTTTTTCGAGGGAACGCGATGATCTTATATTATTTCGTTGGCTATATACGTCGAGATATAAAGAGAACAAAATTCAAAGCTAGACGGCAAGGAGAAAAACGTTGTTGTTTGAGTGACGTGTAACGCGATAAGCAGTTTTACCGCGGCGGGACAATTGGATTCATTAGTTGAGCCACTTTTATCGCATGTACTTGACAAACGACTTGTCAAAGTAAGCGGAGAAAATAAGCGTATCTGCTGTTTATACCGAGCCACAATTGTCGTTGTGATACAAACAGACTCGTCTCCATGGTAACCGATCTTTTGGGTGTCACATTAAAGCAGGACGACCCTTTTTTTGTTCCTTCTTTTCTTTTTTTTCCTTGCACGAATGTTTTTTGTTTTATTTTTTTCCGAAAGTCGCTTATTTAGCGCGAATCTCTCAATCGAGGATTTTCAATCAGTTCTACTTGTCATTCTAGTCATTTGCAGTATTTCAAGCACTTCGCCAGACCTCGTTATATATATTTTTTTTCACCACGAATGCTGGCTGCTTCCTTGGGGAGGCTGCCGAGTCCTAGAAAAATAAATTTCGCAAAAAATACGACGCCTCGGAAATAATCCTATATAGATTGGAAATGTCTGGTCCAATATCGAGAATCTCTCGAATTGACCGACTAATTTCCACGAGTGTCATTCGCAGCGTATGCGACTTTCAATATTCCCATTCCGCGTTGCCTTTCCCACATTTCACCCGCGCTATCAGAATTCCCAGCTTGCTGTTCCTGAATCTTGTTCATCTAATTAAAACTTCATTCGATATAAGTATCAAATACATCCATGATGAAACTTTCATTTCCCATTTATTTTTCTCGTAACTGGTTTCCACGTCAACGATCGAGTATTCTGAGCATTTCTGAAAGAAATGTAAATACTCGAATTTTACAAATATTCAGCTCTTATAACAGCCTCAGCAATTCAGCCTCACCAACTCATGCCTAGGGTCCGGTGGACCCCGCGCAAACTCTACAAAAATGAGCCTTTTTTCTTTTTTATTAATAAAATGGACATGAAATCAAATTTTCCAGTCATCATTCTCTTCCTTATAAAAAAGTATATCCATTTAAAGTAACTCATGGGGTGTGTAGAGTTACGAGAAGATAGCTGAATGCTGAAATGAAGGGAATTATAATTCGACGCCGTAGAAAAACGAGTCGAAAATGAGATAAGAAAATGGTGGGGGGCGAGAGAATAAAGACGCGGAAATAATAAGCATTGGGGATGGAAGAAGATGTAGTTGGTCCCTCTTTGCTGGTTTATCGGATGGTGCGATAGTGATGATGGTGGATTCCCACGGGAGATGTGCTCGGTACAAGGAACGTTATCCCCAACGACCCGGTACACCGGTACGACCCTCTTGACCCACGAGGCTTTTCTATAGTAGCTTCTGTAGTGTGTATATAGGAAACAGGACCGCAATACCCATGGTCTAACCGTAATGCCACGGGACACACCAGCCGTGTCTAGTCCGTTCAACCGTACACCGAGTGAGTTTCAGTCACGGCGACTGTGCGCTATGCTAGTAAACGGATTTTCTCTTTTCTCCCTCGTCGTTTTTCCTTCTTTTCGTTTCGCCCTAGGCTCTTCGCGCGGCAGCTTCTCCTACGATAACCCTCTTCCCTTTTTTCTTCCCACTAACATTTTCTCTCGCACGCCTGGCGCAATTACCCAGAGTCCGACATGTCGACGATAGGATGAATGATGGAAGTGCGAAATTAGTTTCGATACGCGAGAGAGAGAGAGAGAGAGGAAGACGCGGAAGGAAATAGAGATCCAGCGCGTGCCTCTTTTCCCTGTTTTTATTTTCTGCACAAACGGCTCTTCCTTATTTCATCCTCGTAACTTGTTTACTTTCGCCACATCGATTAAGTCAAAGAATTAATGGGTCCTGGTTATGGTCCTGAAGAAACATTGGCGAAAACAGTTTTTACCTATCCCCAAAAATTACAAGACAATCTCACTATTGTTGTTTTTATATTGGACTGGCGAAAGCTGCGACATTGCCTGTCCATCAATTTGATGAAGATCGATCTCCCTAATCCGTGACAATATGTCGAGCGCCCTCGTGTAGAGCCTTTCGGGACCACACCGCAGGTTCACCGATTGTCATCGTTGTGTTTTTCCCTCCGTCACAGGTTCGGATGAATTATTCATCCGGACAATTCCCACGGAAGAGACACAGTACCGAGAATCAACCACCTCAATGCTCTCGGGACAGGGGATGAAACGTGGATATGCAGTAAAAGAAAGACACCAACTGAATCGCTCTTCCCAGCTCCTTGAAGAGGTAGCTTTGGCCTGAGGCAAGCGAGTATTTCATCCAGCAAACTTAACGACGAACCATTCGTTGTTTACCACGCGATATCCTCTCCATTCGGTTTCATAGCAGTCTACCAAGTGGTCACACGGACTAATCATCACTTTCTCACGGAATGAGTTACTAAAAAGTCTCATTTTACGAGTGATTCCTTTACATCATGGCAAAATTACGAGCCTGACTTTTTTCAAGTCCTGATGGGATCCTGATTAACGAAATGGTACTATCGCCCAAAACATATTGCAACATTAACGTTCGCACGTGTTTCCTCACGCTGACGCACGAGCAGGCGCGTCTACGTAGTGTTCGTGCCCGACACTGAGACTTTTCGCTGCGGAAAGCCGCGAAGTACAGTAGAATAACTCAAATGTTACCATTTGGGGAGTTTCGCAGTTGAACTCTGTTTCATAGCCTCGTGTGTTGTTACGTACGAGCGTACTGGGGTTACAGTGGCGGTTTGAATTAGCCGTGAGTGCGACGGATGTTCATTGAAATTGGCCGTACGTCCGGGTTCCTTTTAGTCCGAGGTTTGGTCTACGGCTGACAAGGCGCGCAGTTGTATCACTGAGGAGGAAGGAGGAACGAGTGGGTAGAATGGGAAGAGCCAACATCATTGTGCAAACGGTCGACAGCTACGGGAGGAGCAGGCAGTTTAGTGGTCGTTGGTCGACTGAAGTAGCTGTGGATGGACATATATAGCACATGTATATGTGGCCCGCCGGGGAATCAGACCCGACAACTGGAATTTGCTGGAAAAACAAACTCTCTTATCCCTGCTGGCTGCTAGCAGCGTGCTGCTCGCTTGCTTTACTTGTCTTTCATTCTCGTTCCTCTCTGTGACGTCCCTCCTAAGCTTTTCTCCGGCTCTTTGTCAGTTTCTTTGCTGCACGCTCCGTTGTCATCCTTCTTCGTCTAACCTTCGCGATCTCCTCATGGTAGGGTTAGAAGAGAGTCAGAAAGCGAAAAGATCTCTGAGGCTTTTCGAGTTAGGAGACGTATAGCCGCTGCTGAGGAGTCGAGGAAAATTGTGAGAATAACGAAAATCGCAGAAATTTACAAGTCTATTCGGGAGGCGCGGGAAAATAAGGGGAAGAAAGCAAGTCATTATGCAGCGCTGACACGATCGTTGGCTCTCAAACTTTTCAAAACCATTGAGTATTTTTCCATAATCGCCAGTTTTTTTTTTTTTCTCAATTTTATTCTCTCGCGTGTCAGCTGGAAGGGCGTTAAGTAGTTGAATGCCTGCGCTATTCACTTCGAAGCTTGTTGCTTTCAAGCGCGGCTTTCTGGTCCAATTCAATGGATTATTCAGCTACGCGTACACTTCCTAATATCGGAGAGTAAGAAGCAAGCGTCAATCCAGATCTTCGGATGATTCCTTCTCGTTTTTCCCGCTTTATGGCGGCAAGTTTCCTTGCATCCTGGTTTTTCCTCATCTCCTCTTCAAGACTGAGCCTTCTTTCGTGTTAGGGAATGAATTGTCTGTGTTCATTCCAGTGTGCTACGTCGGAGTTTTCGATCATGTCTCATGCGTTCGTGCGTGTAAAGTGCCAGTGGTGATACCATTTCTCTCTTCTTTGCTTTTCTCTTCGGTCTCTGAGTACACATGTCTAATCTTAAGAATGAGAAGGGCGCAGCCTAGATCTAGAGAAATAGAATAGACCCAACGCGAAGAAGATGTTCTGCCCATTTTATCGGCAACACTTGATCAATATATATATATATATATATACACGATCCTCTTCTCACCGGGGGATAAGACATTCTCGTGTACGTGAATCCGCACCTACCCGTACGTGACAAGTGTGATACCTGCACGTAAAGCACAAGAATCGTGCGAGTGAGAGAAGGGTCCGAGGCCAAAGTCGTGTCTGCTTCGTCGGAGCAGATTCGCGGCTGGCCGAACACTGCCACAGGGGAAAAAAAAACAACGAGAAAAAAAAGAAGGAAAAAGACAGAGTTTTCGTCGGTTTTCACGTTGATTGGGTGCGCCGAATAAACTCCGCAATGCCTTCTTTTCCTCTTCCCCCGCATACCGTAAAACACGCTCGCTCCCTCTCTCGTATGTTTGTCGCTGTACATATGGGGCATTGTCAGTCAAGAGGATTTCCTTTTTTATATCTCGTCATTGCACCAGAAAGAATTCAGAGCTTTTTCCTCCATCCTACATGGCTCGTATATAATTTTCTATATTGGAGACAAAGATTGTATGCAAAAAAAAAGAAATATTCATTATTTTAGAGTATCCTTGGTTTTGTTTATTGACTTTTTTACTTTTTCTCATCGCCTAAATTGGTTTCAAGTTCAATGAGAACGAAATTCAATTTATTAACAAAAGGGATAGAGTCGACGGATCCGTGACACCAACCAATTGATCGTTTTCATGCTTTCATATCGTGTTTCTCCGCGGCAGGCTGTTGATGTTCACATCTTGAGGATCCACCCTCGGTATTATGCAATCGAGAAGGTCGTCGCGTCGTGAAAACTTGCAACTTTTTTCATTTCATCGGTCTCCGGGCCTAACTTATGTGATTCTTGTCTCACAGTCGTCACCGAAAGTTCACCGCTCATCTTCGCCGTCTAGACAACGTTTTCATGGCTTCGTTCCAGGCCAGCCATTCGAATCAAGAGAAATCTTTTTTGAAACGTGCCCCAATGCTGTATTTTGATGTGTCGAAGCAACACTCGAGTCTTGTACGTGTGTAGCGATCGCGTATTCGGTTGGGTATGTCGTGGATCCGAGTCGAGCATTCTCTCGCATTCCTGGTTTCTCCGTCCGCTTACACTGACGGCCATCCGGCACGTTCGTGCTCGCGTTCGCACAGTGCCTTCACTCTCATTCGTTCGGATGAACTTTCGAAGCCCATTTTCTTCGCGCTCGCTTATTTATTTTTACTTTATATTTTTGTTGTTTTTTTTATTTGTCCCGACTTGCTTTATTTCCTTCATTTTCGCTTTTGCCGGACTGCTACTCTACCAATTACGAGACTCCTCGGCAGAGATACGACATGGCAAACACATTGCAAAACGTGCGCCACCAAGAAAATGGTGCTGCGCGGCCAGACCCTATAGCCAGACGAATTCAACGGTAGATTGTGGCACGAGAAGAGACATAGCGGGCAAAGAAAGGACTGAAAAGGAAAAAGCATGATACGGAATTAAGTGTCTGGAATACCTACAAAGAGAAACCTCTTCCCCGTGAAACTCTTTGTCTCAATTGCATTCCTTAGACCTTGCTCTGCTTCCATCCCTCCTACTGAAAAACTTGTTGTCCTCCTGCTCTATTTATTTCAAGATCAACTCATTCGGCAAATGCTCCTTCTTCGAAATACCTCAGTTTCCAATCTTCTCCGGCTTGGAGAAAAATTCCGTTTGCTACACAATATTGGATCATTCCGACTTGTATGAAAAACATTTTCTTCCGTTGTTCATGGCTCAAGCTCCGAGTGCATACTGGGTCATTTTGACCCCCAACAATGTTCTACCATAGATTCTTTGCTATTCAATGGCATTGAATTTTCGTTTCGTCGAAAAATAAATTCACGGCGCCATAGAATGGATATTTACTATGGAAACCAAAAAAAAAAAAAAAAACGAATGGTACTAAACTTTGTGGCAATGATTCAGTGAATAAAAAAAAATCAGTTTTTAATTATTTAAAAATTTACGGAAAGTTTTCGGATTTTCCACGATACATCGATATGTAAAAGTTTAGAGGAAGTGTGTGCGGTTTCGTCGCGAACATAACGAATAACGCCAGAGCTACTTATCGTCCGCAGGGACAGTCTGGGAGCGGTGGAGCGTGAAGACATTCAGTTCCCTCGAGGATGAGAAGCTGGAGCGTTACCTTACCTAATTTGACGGAAAACACGCTAGCTCTCACTCTCGCACCAGGAGTTGAATTAGGGTTTGGCGGATAGCGGTGGATGATCGTCGTCAGCATCGTTCACGTTCACTCCTTTCTATATACACAATGTAGTATTCTATCTCTTTCCTTTTCCATCTCGAGCTGTTGCAGTCTCGCTCCACCGCTGTTCATCCTGCTCTCCTTTTGCCCCCCCCCCCCCCCTTCCCGCTCGTGTCGTATTCACAAGTGTTCGACTACGCTTTGGCACAGATAGACACCCTCTGGAACACCAACTCGCAATGCCTAACCAACACGAACCATTCTGAGAATTCCGATGAAACTTCTTGCTCGGCCGTTTTGTGACATTCGCGCTACGAACTCCCTCTGAAATGTGTCGACAAAATGGTTCCCAATTTCAAACCACCATCCCGTTTCACTCTCTCTCTCTCTCTCTTTCTCCCTTTCTCTTTCTTTGCATACGGTATGTATTACCAAGAAGTACACCGATAAACTCAAATGCAAAAACCAAGAACATGTTCAAGGAATAACTTGCCAGAGTGGATACTCGAATCCCTTTTACAACACAATTATTTGCCACGTGACGACTAGTTATTACTTGAAAGTTCAAGGTAAAGATTGTTCAGTGCGAATTTTCGTCCACGATTTTTGAAACTGTCAGTGAATATCCGCGGATGGTAAATACTTGAAAATTCAAAATATACTCGAACGCGCCATAAGTGGGTCTTGTTGACAAGCTTCGAATTGAATTTTTGGGTTTTGTTCACATGACTAATTGTCAAGGGATCTCGCGTCAGTCACAGCAGAGGAAGGAAAAGGCGGATTCGAAGTATTTATATTCAGGATTTGGAAATCTCGGTGCATATTCTCTTTAACTTTTGTGCGGGATTTCATAGGCAGCAGGAGGATTCGAATATTGCTCGAGATATCAGGTCTGACGCACTATTACCGGTCATCCGGGGCATCATGCACGAAGCAGGCTGGTAAGAATCGGCACGACGGGCGCGTAACGCCCACATATACATAGACACACAAGTTTTGCGAGGCAGGCGGCAAACCCGCGAGATAGCGATATAAAGTAACGCGCTAGCCCGGGTGAAACAGTACTGCATTATTCAGAGCATGAATTATTGATGAGTCAAGGGTGTAAAATATGAACGACGCGCGCGAGTCGTTATCAACGAGTCGCAGAGGCAGGAGAAGGAGGAACAAGAGAGGAGTATGAGAAGAAAGATGAGGAAGAAGAGGGCATCGCGCAGAGTCGTTTGCCTCTGCACCGCGGCTCCCTTCTGCGTTTACTTCATGTGCCTGGCACGTTGTTCCTGTTTTCCTTCTTTCTTTTCCCGACGAGTGAGTATCATCATCCGATGTGGAAGAACCAATACGGTGGAAAAGAGACGACGGCATATTGCGTTGGCAATATTGGTTCGTGAGGTGGATATGAATGATACACCGAGGCTTGACACTCATAATGTGTCACGCACAATGATGATTGTCCACGAGAGTTCACCGCCGGCTGCACAAAAAATTCGAAATTTTTTTCTCTTTCTCGCGATACTTTGATGATGCGTTTGAATTGTGCATGCAGTTTCGGTTCTATCCAGTCCGTTTAACGCAACAGCCAAGACCATCAAATCCGGAGGATCTTAGAGAAATATATTCACTTACGAAAGTTGCTTTCTCGAAGAAGATACTTCTCCCCAAAGTTGTTTGGACTCTTTACCGGAGACTCGACTATAAGCGTTTTAAATGCTCGAGGGAAAACAAATTTTTTTTCAAATTCTTCTCGTTCATTCGGTAATTTAATTGAGTTTTCAATGCCTTGTTGAGATGCGCTGCCTTCAGGAAGCCTGAAGGATGCTTCAGAAGTTTGGGCATCGCTTCCCGATGAGAGAATACAGAGTAAACACGATCTTAAGGGACAAGCCAGTTTTTTTTTGCGGGAAGTATTGAAAATGTGTGTTTGCTGACGTTGTTTCGTAAATGAATTCATTACGTTATCTCAACATTTTTCTTTCTCGCTCTGTAGTTTTAATTCTCTTCGCTTTTGCTTGGCACAGGGAAATCTGTCGCAGGGGAGATCTGTCGCATTCTCTCTTCTCGGAGGCGGATATTCGTATCGTGCCATATCGGTCGCAGCGCGCAGCACAGCGGTACCTCATTCATTCTCTATTCTCTTCTTTAGACTCTACTCGTGTGAATCCAACATTTTGCCTCTGTCCATGTTGGGTTATTCCATTCTCCGTTGTCTCCCGGGTTTCTTGACGGGCTTTGCACGAAGCATACCAAACGAATTGGCAAACTCCATCCTCCTGTTGTTGCCCTCTCCGTCTTTCGTTCACTGTGTCTTTCTTTTGGGCTCCGACGTGATTTCGAATAGTTTTGTCTTTTTCTCTATCGCCGCATCGTCTTTAGTCCGTTCAAACTGTTTCCAGGTTTGTTTATAAGACTTCCGTTGAGCTGTCACACGGTTTTTTCGATGCTCTAGCATCGCGTACACGCCGAGCAACCAGGGTCGGACAACAAGCAGCTGTAGTTGGTTTGTATGTGTAACTTTGCTCGTATACCGCGCACTCCCTCTCTCTTTTCTTTTTTTGTTCCCTCAATATGCTCCACCTTTATTTCGCTCAGGTTTTTCTCACGCCATTCCATCCTTTTTTGACCTCTTCCTGCCTCTCGCTTTGCTATCGCTTCGAACCTTTTACCTATCTTCCCTCGTATCTGTCCTCGGTGAGTGGATCTCGGGTGTACATTGCCTTCCCCCCTCTCTTCTTGCTGGGCATTCCAATCGAACAGTAGCTTCTATCACAAACTGCTACTGCTGCTTCTACTTTTATCACAACCAGTAGCTATTCTCTTTTCTACAATTCCAACATCTCTTGAATGTTGTATGTCTCTGCTATCACAATTCGCGCTTTGACTTCTCAGCTCCTGTTTCTCTTCCCTTTACTTTTTTCTCCCTCTCTACTTCTCTTTCTTTCCTCTTCTCCTGTTTACGTTCCACCGGGTTTTTTTTCCATCTCCGTTTCTGCCTCTCGATCTCTTTTTTTTTTCCCCCGTGTCCCACATTCCTCTTGGCTCTTTTGCAAAGCAATTCCTTCACTCTTGCAGTAAACTCGCTATCGGCACCGGCTCGAAACGTGCATGTCGAGTGAAATAATTTTAACAACTCGTATTTTGTGCGATCGTAATTCGCATAGAATTTTTTTCTTGCTTCAAATATCTCGGAATATCTAAATACACCCTGGACTTTGGCGATATTACGAAATATATAGCCACTCGCTCATGGCCCGATTGCTCATGAACTTTGCGCCTTGATACTCAATCCCGAATTTATGGAATCGCGACCAACAGGCTTTATCCTACACACATGAAACACAATTGAGTTCTGGACCGTGATTATCGGATTATAGCCTCAGAGAACCGCTGGCCTGTTTGTCGAGAAAAAGGGGGAGAGAGAGAGAGAGAGAGAGGGAGGGTGAAGAAGCAAGAGCAAGAGTGCGCGAGTGTGCCGAGAGAGTGGACGAAAATTCGAGGATACATTGAACTCTGTAGCTGCCGATTAATCACATTTACCACTGGCCAGACTCGGCTAACCAATTTTATCGGGGAAAGTCGTTGTTTGTGGATAAAGCAGCAGTAGCAAAGCGAACAATCGCTTACGATACCACCGGGACCACTGCGCGTGAACTGCTCGAACAATGCTTTACCCTCTCCCAGACAGACGAGTTGACTTTCGATATCTCGGCAACCCCGATTCCCCCACACCCATTTATTTACCTTCTATCCACTCTATCTCGTGTCCTCTACACTTACATCCACCAAATCTTCCTTCTTCTCCCAACTCTCCTTGTTTCACCGCTACAAGGACAAATAATTCTTAAGCTTCCTCGCTATAGCTCTTTCTTCTGCAGAATACTCATCGCAATTTCCACTAGCTACGCGAATACCTCGATGCAAATAAAATCAATTTAATTTTATCGCTGCGGCTTGATCCGCGTATTTATCGACTTTTCGAGTCAATAATCAAACTTATTCAGCACGATCTTTCATCAAGTCGAATATTTGTCACATGTTTCATGAAAAAACAACGTTAAAAAAGTGCCTTTTCTGAAAAGAATGCGTTACAGCGTGTGCCTTCCAAGTTTCTGAACAACTGAAAATCGAAAGTAGCGCCTTAACTTAATTAAAACGTCAATGCGTTGCTATCGCAGGATATCGATTTTCGCAGCTACATTATTGTTCTCATACTCGATCGCGCACGTCTGTCCTGTTTTCTAACTTGTCGCTCACTGGCCAATCGACCAGCCAATCAGAATCTTGCTTCTCATTGTCTCGTCATCGAGTCTTTGAATGTATCGGGGCTGTTGCATAATCTATGCACGTGTCAATCGTGCCAAATTATTGCTCGAGTTTTTCAAACCGTATAGTCTTTCGGCAAATATGCATTTATTATTATTTCCTTTCGAGTGACGCTTTTTAAAGCACATTATCCATATTTTATGGAACCAACTTTGTTTTTTGACGTAAACGAGATTTAAGCGAAAATTTTTGGGGTCACAATGACCCGGAGTATGCACTCGGAGAGTCCGAAATTACTTTACTCAAGGATTAATACACTCGCGGGTGAGTCTAGGGTCAGTAAACGAGACAAAGCTGTCAAATGTACTTGTCCCGAGATTCTATACCCGAGGGTCTCTAGATCTTTGTATGGAAGATCGATACACAGGGCTTCATGAATGAATAAAATCATATCCGTTATGACGTGGCTGGATATTGTAGCTCTGTACTTTGAAAATAATATAAGGACTGCCATCAGCACTGTTCCAACAGAGAACTCACTGTTCCAGCAGTAACAATGGGACATTGGAATTAATTCGAATGACAAGTGCACTCGGTTCACCAAATAAACATCAGAAACAGAAGTTGACCGGCTGCCTGGCGCATCGTTTCCATTTACCAACACAGCTCCGTTGAAAAGGCGTACTTTTCGTTCTACATGTGACTATCCATAGGGAAATCGATGCTAACGCTACCTCCGCGTTGCATTACCGTGTCTTTCGTATTCATCCGCGTTTCTTTGAGGGACCAATCCAATAGCAGGCTCTAGAAATTTAAATTGTCCTGGATAGAAAGATCGAAAGAGTTGATTCGAATTTTTGTCTCTTAAAAAATTAGCATTGCTGCCAAATTTTCATCACCAAACTGCTTGAGAAAAGTGAAAAAAACGTTGCTTCATTTTCCACTCTCCGACCTTTCACTAATTGCATCTTTTCCGTGAAATAATTCAAAGATCTCAAGCCGTACATGCTTTGCCGAACAACAAGTTTGCCGAGGGCTCCGAACCAGGTGGGCTTGACGTCGAATATCCTGTGTACAATATGTACGTACTATATTCCCAATGATTTCTATAGATATGGATGTAACTTCATTCAGTTTCATGTTCTCGATTGGCAACGCATTCCTGGTCGAATCTGCAGGTGACATGGGCGCTGTTACGGATATGCTCCCAACCCAGACGAGAGAATGCCTCGGCATAGAGTTTCCCGATGAAACGTCTCGTGATTTAGATCCTTGGATACATTTCAATGACAACAGCAGTCATTTCATTATTCCAAATTTTGTTCAACACAACAACAACAAAAACGTGATGTAACTATTTTCTTCGAGAGCGATAATCCCAGTTACGAAAACTTTGCGAGCTGCTTTTCAATCATGCATGTGACAGTGATTAGCTCTTGTAAATAGGACAAAAGTACTGTTGCCAATCAATTGGATCGAGAAAAAAAATGACGAGTTTTGTGTTGAGCGTCGGAGAATCTTTGGAAAGTTAAATTTGACGGTTTACCTTTTGGCACACGTTGTATACGTCATATACGTAATGACGCGTCTATATAAATTGTTGTGTTTACTGAAGCCGATAGAAGTATGCGCAAGCTAATATTGGCTCACCGATTGGCACGCTGACAATCGATAGGAGGGCGAGGGTATGATGACAAAGCATTGTGCTGAACCGCGGTAAAAACCGCCTGCTCTTTATGTACTGCATCCGGCGTGCGGAAACACCGAGAAAGTAAGCTCTATCCACTTAAGGAACACGTCATTCTGCGCTCCACCGTCCTCGCTGTTCCTCCTTTTGCTCCTTCGTCTTCCGCTGCACTTTTTGTGGCTTTGCTCCTTTCGACTCGTCGCCTCATGCCTGTAACGAAAAGATAACTCGTTACGATTCACGATAAACGAACATTATAGTTATTTATTGGCTGATTCATTATTCGAATCATCATTTTTTCTTTCAATCATTAGACGAATATGATGACGTCTGAATCGTTGTCGATTATGGGAAATTAATTAAATCAAGGACAGGAATCCCAAGGAATGAAGTTGATTCCTCGGAGTCAGCGCACACGAAAAAAAGAAAAAGAAAAAGAGGGCAGGGGCCGGAGAGAGAGAGAGAGAGAGAGAAAGGGACAGAAGTTACTTTCACTCAGAGGAGGACGAAGAAATGTTGGTTCTCCTGGTGAAATTGATTGCGGGACCGATCCTTTTTCTCGGTGTCTGCTGGAGACAAAATAGATTACGAAGGGTGGGTCAACTTAACTGTACCGCCATCTACATTCGCTTCTTCCCTCTTCCATGTTAGTGACATCCCGGCCCTTTTCATCATCCGTTTGGTGTCGTACGGGACTAGCCAACATGCTTGCTCTCGATTTTCTTCTACACTTGTATTTCTTTTTCCTCGCGCTCATGCCGAGTCGCTGCTGCAACCCTTGGCCAAAAATGCTCGATTGGGGCGAGCTTGCCGAGTCTTGATGCTATTTTAGCTCGTATTTATCTATGTATATATGCCACTGCGCGAATCGGGGGAGTCGAGGAAGAATATGCTAAAGCAGAGATGGGCCGAGGGTTGCTCCAAACTTAAAGCCATGTACATTTATATATATGTATATTATGGAACGAGGACCAGAGCAAGTCTTGGGCTCGACGATGTCCCCTTGCTGTCGATATCCTGACGTGATGCCTGCATTTTTTGCGCTTACTCCATTAACATCTCATTATGAACACTTGGCTGCCTCGTCGTCGGTCTCAGCCTCGTCGTCCTCTTTCTAGTCTTTCTTCGTCGACATTTGTGCTCGAGGCAACTCAGCCTCTCCAGCCTTACTACCTCTTTCGAGCTATCCATCTACCCCTTTCTCTCTCTCTCTTCCTTCCCTATTTCTTCGCCAGCAACCAACAAAATACACCAAGTCCAAACTTCCATTAAAATGTCTAGGTATATATCGTCAGAAGCCACCACAGACTGACTCTCTGCTCTTCTTTCTCTCGTCTCTTGTATGTATATTGTAATGATATTCCTTATATTCCTTATTTTCTCGTACTTCCTTGCTCGTCCTCCTTTTTTGCCCTTCCAACCAACCCTTCGACATCCAATCCTTCCTGAGCTACAGCTCATCCATTCCCATAGATTCTCTTGTTAGCTATCGCCTAGCCCGCATCATATTTGCCCAATTATTATCATATTCCCATCCGGCTTCACATTATTATCTCTTTTCTACATTATCATTATTATTATTATTTTCTATATTTCGAAAGGATCGTTAGCGGCAATGTTACTATCGGCATCTTTGATGAAAAGAACCGAGCAGGTTAACTTGTCGTCGAGTTTTCCTTCTCTATTCCTGGCGATGACGTTTCGTTTGAATATTCAGATTACAATTCGACCCAGACTATATGAAGGCTTCTTAATTCTTTATGCTCTGCATATACTTAACGAATTATTCCGGAACGGACTGGCTCACATCGCCCACTAATATTTTTATTTTTCGATATAGTCGCCATTCAAATATGCAGCAAAATTCAACGAGCACAACCCTCTCCAAACTCACGAGTCTATAGAAATTCATAGAAATGTTATTTACGTCCGGTGGAAAGGCGACGAGAGAAATGAAAAGATGCCGCTCCTATGCATCCTAAGAGTCGAATTGTCTTTCGTAAGAGTACGCGGGAAAATAGAGGATTTTCATCGTGAAACAAAGGATGAGAAAGAGACAAGCAAGGGAAATAAAGTATTCGAGTTAAAAAGCCTTTCGGAAAGTTTGACTATCGAATAGATATTGAGAAACGGGAAATGCCATAAGTTTGGTCAGAGTTTGTACAAAGACTCGTTTTGCATTTATCCGTAATCTTCTTCGAGCCTTCTTCTCCCAGTAACGATATCGAATGACAATTTTCGAATTATTGATTTTTTTTTGCTTTCTCTGTTTTTTTTTGTTTTTATTATCGCAACAATTCCGCTCCAATAAATTTCGTTCTGCTGTGCCCGGTGAATTAAGGGGACTCTTTAAATGAAAGTACTCCGGTTTTTCCGCTGGTGCGATACGTACGTCATTAACGTACCACTTGAGGAATTACGAGGACGAAAAAAGCTGTAAGTTAAAACTTGTAAATTGCTTTCTCCAAGTTACAGGCGATACTGGAAACTCTCGGGAAGAAACGCCCTCTACAACTAACTTCCCCAATTTTGAATCCCCCATGGACGAAACTTCGAGCGTTCTAGAAGATTTCGGTGAAAGAATTTGCAGATTTAAACTTACAGCATTTCACTTTTTCTTCGCTGCTATAGAGTTTCATCTTCCTTTGGCTTCATCATCAATAAAATCCCCGGAATTCCAAGTGAATACCGATTTTTTATTGCACTATAATACAATCCATTCCGCGTCGTTAATTTAACAGATTCGCTCAAAATTCCATTGGACATAATGTTTAAAAAAAAAAAAAAAACTTTTCAACGTTCGCTTCATAAATTTTGACCAAACGTCAAAAGTTCTTGACCTTTGCAAGCTCATTCTGACAGGTTGTTGCTCTTTCGTAAATCACTCGATCCAATCAATTAACTTGTCACATCGATCCCTTCACCCATTCATTTTTATTCTTCTCCGATGAATTTA
Organism: Campopleginae sp. 14b; assembly: GCA_030522525.1. NCBI lineage: Eukaryota > Metazoa > Arthropoda > Insecta > Hymenoptera > Ichneumonidae > Campopleginae sp. 14b. The sequence continues at coordinate 71,359 of JAPYYS010000103.1, forward strand.
ATATCGCACACGCAAGTTCTTTACTTTTTCACCGTGTAGTAGCGAAATCCTCGGGTATTTTCTCCTTTTATCTTGCCTCCAATTGTTCGCTTTTTTTTTCGCTCAGGCGCTCCATACTTGACTGAGCGACGATACTACGGATACTTTGCGTAAACGACCAGCGCCGAGCAGTCAATATAAAAAGTGAATTTGTAGTCGCATGGATAACGGTAAATGGGAAACGTGCTAGCGGCGGAGTTTTTCGCGCCCCGCAAGAATAAACGGCGTGAAACACCTGCGCAAATTGAATCGCTCGGTGTACCTCACTTGACGTGTCTCTCTCATTCGCTTTCTTCTTACTATATGAATATCGCCCTGTCTATTCTCCCCGCAAATAAATTCCTATTAACTAAAGAGTTCGCTACTTTTACATTTTATGAAGAGAAACAAAAATAATTATACATATTAATTTCACATTTTCGTTGAACCTAATGAGTAATTCTCTTTTCAATAATTTCAATAAATTATTGAAAACGACGAATATGTGAATTTTTTGATTTTATGATGAAAAATTAAAAATGAATATAAATCACTCGAGATTTTCAGTAATCATCGTTACGTCGATTATATGTATTTTTATATCCGTAGGTTATGTTTCTTCGGTCGGGGAAACGTCATTATAAATTCGATATGGTTTTGCGTCTCAAGCAGTTAAGATCGCGGTTGCAATTAACTATTGCTGACTGCTTCTCTTGTGGTGTACTAACAGTCTGAACGCCGGTGACGTTTCCTATCTCGTGCGGAGAAGCACCGTTCCTGAGTGAATGATAATGTGTGTGCGAGGTGAAAATGTCACTTTGGTTCGTATCCGTCGAATCACACGGTGGTTTGTGAAAAAATGAATGAAAATCGATTTAAAATCGTTTTTCAAAATTATATCTAATTATTATATAGAAAGCAGTAAATTACGTACGAAAAATTAGAAACTCGTCAACTCACCACTTTCGTATAAATAAGTTTCACCCAAGGAGAAAAAAAGAGGGAAAAAGTGTAAATCGGCTTGTACATCGTTTGCTCGCAATTTTCGCACCCCACAAAGTGTTCCTCGGAATAAACTAAAATGGAAAAAAAGTACGTGGCCATGACGCAAGATTTGTGATGGGTTAAAATTATGAGGAAGCGATTTGCAAATTAGAATTAGCACGTTGGCATCAATCAACTCTACCAGAGGGTCGCTTGACGCACCCTCTTGAAAAGTACCTTATGCTAATGAGCCAGGGATCTTCGATTCCCAGATAAAGTGTAAAGTTCTTACCAACAGTTCCCTCGGAGGTAAAAGGCTCTGATTTTCCGACAGATTTTCATTTATTCCGAAACGATTTTTCAATTGTTTTAAGGTAAAACGTTGCAATCCTCGAATCACACAAGATTTTTCGACACACAACTCTCATCAACGAGCATCTTTGATAACCGAAACAGTTGATATTTGTTTCAAGTACATTGGTCAAACTTGCAGGGACGCGTGAATCAGTAAAATTATTATTTAGATTTTGTAAATTGAAATCTTGTCAAAAATCTCGTCTAATTTGTTGTTGTTTTTTTTGGTTCCACATTGCTCAGTAATTGATGATCCGGGATGGAATTTAGTAAAGCTCGCGTTTGCACAGGCGAGCTGCATATTTTTCTGTATCTCGAGCTCTACTCTTATCTCATCTTTCTCGTTCAATCTCCGCTCAGCAGGTACCTTCTAGTCTCTACTCGATCTTATAGCTCCCGACGTAGAAGCACGCGAGCTAATGCGACGCGCTCCATTAAAGTCGAGTCCTCTCGATCTCTCTTCCGCCAGCTCGACATGGCTGAACATTGCTAATTACCACGTGCACACCGTTTAAGCGCGTGCTCAAGCTCTCGGTGTGTTGCTTTCGATCCTTTTCCACAAAACTCAAAGCATAGCATCACGAGCTTGCCGCCGTGCTCTCTCATTACATGCCGGAGGCCACCAGCAAGCCTCGACCTTCCACTTTAATAACAATAAATTTCATTGGTACACTACTTCATTAAGCGAAACTATCAACGACTTTCAATCGCTTTAACATGGCTCTGGCAATCTTCGTTTTTTGCTTATACTTGCGTTTGCAGAATCTTGTAACACCAGCACAAAAATAATGAGGATAAAGTTTGTGTTGGCGCGAACGGAGTTGATAATTTATCGACAAATAGGGTGAAATGAAAAATTATGGAACGATTATTGTTTAGCGATTGCCAGATGTCGCGATATTTATTATTAAATCGTTGAAACTTGCAAAAATTTTAATTACGCGGCTCGTCGTCGTTTTAAACGAGGAGGCGAACTCAAGACAATATTTCGAAGCTGATATTGCGGCAGGTAGCATAGGAGAATGAACGAAGTGAAATAGAAGGAAAAGAAGGAAGAATTGTATGGAATTTGAAAAGTTTATTTCCAATTCTACTTGTCAATTGAACGGGGAATTTTGCACGCTCGTTTCTGAGATTGGTAAAACGCTGAGTCAGCTAAACATTCCAGACTCCAAATGGTTTCTCCTCTCTCGTGACTGGGATGTTCGCCAGTGCCAACGGTCGAGAGGGTCGACGCAATCGACATGACGTCTCACCTTTTCCCCTGCTTTCTCATTCGAGCTTTCTTTTCTCTTCAGTGGTTTCCTCTCATTCTCAGTCGGTCATTCCCTCTTCTGCTTTTCTCCTGCTCTGTCTCCCTCTCTCTCTCTCTCTCTCTCGATCCTAACGAGCAATTAGGCTCACGAAAGCCGACAGACGTTGCATTAGACAGTTTAAAAGTTCGAGGCTATCGTGGCCGATGTTCAAATTCCCCCTTCAATCTACTTTTGCCCTCTCTCCAAACACGACCGTGCCGCCTCATCTAAGTTAAGTTTTTCTTGAGAATTTGCATTCCTCTCCGCGCTGTAAGAAAGTTGGTAGCTCGATGAGCCACCAGTGGAGGAATGGTGCGAGTCGCAAAGCGTCCCTAACGTTAGTGACATTAGAAAAAAACGATGCACTCGGCGATGAAAAAAAAAAAAAAGATAGAAAGTTGGATTTTTTTTTTCTCGTAATCGAGTATCCGTGGCGTCTGGACCGAAGTCAATTAACATTTCTTTCGGTACCGTGTGATCGACTATTCGTAGTCGAATTTCTTCGATTTGGAACTTCTCGCAACGAATGCTAATAAAATTCCGTTGGTCCGACAAAAAAACGAAGAAAAATTCGCTATTCGGTCCGATATAGAAGCAAAAGATGACAAGCGATAGTCGCAACGTTGAAAATTGTTGTCGAGATGTCCATCCTATGAAGCTCACGTATCCTCGTTTTTCCCACGTCCCGATGATTTCCGCAACCGCAGAAACTTCTGACACTGACCCCAGGGTATAGACATTCACTGGTATCCTGCTCGCGTTTCCGAAACTATCCGCTTTTTCCTACTCAGCCTGTCCACCAGTCGCTGTAAGCATCAGCAAGTGGTAATTGAAAAAATGTCAGGCTGCTTGAATTGACATATTTTCCGGCTCGTCGGAGGTTTTTTCCTTTTACCTCTCGTTGGACATGATCATGAAAATTGTACCTCTCTGACTCGTCTACTTTTCCTTCATTCACTACATTTTTTATTTACTAGCAGCCACTCGAACATTTTCATCATTTATTTCTCCGAATATCGTCAATTTTAACGATTCGACTATATTCGAGAAATTTAAGGAAACTAAAGTTGAAAGATTCATACAAATATTCAACCCACAAAGCGCTCGCATATTCTGACGATAAATATATTTATCGCTCGTAGAGTTGACCATGAAACGAGACTAACAGGTCGAGTTTTTCTCCCCGGAAACGCAGTGCCAAATTGGTCTGGCTGCAAGCAGCATGTATTGTAATAACTGACACTTACAGTATAAGTGTCAGGTGTGGTAGTAAATATGAGGGTCAGAGGATAGCTGAAAAGGGGTGGTAGGTTTGTACGTAGAGATGCGAAACGCGTTACGTGCGTACACTGCATAATAGAGTGCAGCGTGCTCGGGCTACGGTAGAAGCACCTGAACTGGAATGGGCTTGTTAGAGCTGGTGGTGGGGGCGAAACAGGAGAGACAGAACCCTCGGGAACAGCATCTCCCACGTTTCAGGCCTCTATAATACATATACGTGGGTTATACACAGATATATTGTAAGTTTAGTGGTATGTAGGCGTCGCACGCCTGTAGAACGTGACGAGCGGGTAACCCACCCTCTCGTAGATTCGCTCCAGTCCCCCCTACCACCTCATCATCCATTGCTCTCTTCTTCGTTCCACTGTTCATACTCGGAGATCGACCTTCTCTTGCTCGCATCCTTATCCACAGCACCTTCGACTACTTCCATCGAGATATAGTTAGCCGAAACGCGATATTTCTCTTGCCACATTTAGCCACTGAAAGTTCGTGCAAACTGGGATCTCTCGGCTACCTGCTCCCTCTTCCTCCTTTCTCTCTTTATCTTGCTCGCCGCTTGTCAATGAAATAATTGACTCCCCCAGCGGGCTTGAAAGTTTCGCACATCCAGTCGACAGCAAAGCCGTGTGTATCTAATCATTCGCGGTTCGGTGTGTCTCTTCGCACTCGGCACTTTACCCACAGACTTTTCATGGCTGCATAAACTACGAGGAATCGTGGGATGAGGACAACTTTTCCCTCGCGCTTGCAGTTTCCTATTTTAACATTCGTCCCGCGCGATCCTAATATTCTTCGTACGTCATTCCCTAAACAGACTTGCTACTCGATCGTCCACTTAATAAATCAAAGAGATTCCTTGTCCGCGCGTTATTATTTCCCAAGTAGATCGACTTGTTCGAATCCGGTATCTATATTGATAATTTCGCTATCGCACAAGTTAGTTGAAGCGAGAAAATGGCATTCTTCTTGGCTCGCGATTAAACGCTGTTACGTGTGGGTCAAAAAGTTTCTCCGAAGCAGACGGAGGATTCCGCATGGAAATTAATGAACGCATCTTCCACTAGCCTGACCAGACTCAAACCTCCAAGAGTCCTGTGCTCGCTTTTGGTATGTGCTCTTCGATTCGGTCCAGCCAGCGATGGTAAGGAATAAAAGATAGATGGGAGCGAGCAAGCTGAAAAGGACACGGTGGGAAAGTGATTGTGGAAGAAAGAAACCGAAATGGCAAATGGCTTCGTCGAAAAAGAGGAAGAAAGTGAGCACACTGCTCGAGTAGTAGAATGGCAGGGAGTACGAACGAGTTGTGTAAAGTTGCCTGGAACAGAGGGATTGACGAAAATCGAAGAAACAAAGCCAGAAATCCAAAGATACACCGAAACCCTGATCGAAGGAAAATACAAGAACGCTCGAAACATCCTACATAAGAATTCGTTTTGTTTTCGATTCACGGCTTTGAGACTCGACGAAGCGTGAGTAGAACGGGACTGAAAAAACAAGTAGCCTTTTCGGGTACTTTCGGATTTCCAAGCAGACCATGGCCAGTGGAAAAGGAAGAATATATATATACGATCTGCTTGCGGGATGTAAGGATAAGTTTTGAATAAACGTGCATGCGCCACGTGAGGGTATGGGTTGAGGCCGCAAAAGCTTTTATTCCATAAAGTTCGAAAACTCTTGCTCCGGATTCATTTCGCAAAAGCGCAATTGCTCAACAAAATGGAGGGACGTATCTGATGAGAATAAAATCAATGTCACAAAGATTTTAATGAAAAAAATGGTCTCCATGGTCGCCATTTCTAGTTTCTCTCATCCGAACATAATTTATATTGGTATATAGTGCTGAAGGAAAGTGTGTGGCGAGCCATAATGTAGAAAAATGGCAAGATCTCGTTACAAGAATGCGGCAGACGTCGGAGTTGGGTGTCGATGGTTCGAGTCGGTTCTGGTACGTGAACGAGAATCGAAGAACCGCCTGGAGTAACGGCATCGAAACTGACGATGCTGCTTGCACGGTTAGTAGAATCCCGACGGCCCGAGCGAGAAGTCTTTTCACTCTCTTCACCAGTGAGATAGAACGAGATGTACTTGGCTGCCGGTATATAGCTGGGCCGTTGCATATAAGAGGGGCGGTTTAAAGGCGAACCACGTATTCCTTCGGGAATGGGGTATAGCTGAGAAAGAGAATGGTATAGCAAGAGGATTCGAAGCATCGGAGCAGCGGTCAGCAGAATCAAAATGCTTAGAACCCCATATAACGGCCACTCAACCAAGTTCGAACTACCTCCCGTTGCACCTCGCTATCCTGAAGGAACAAGCTCCAAAGAGACACAGAGAACTCGCACACACATAGCCATAGAGACACAGACACGAGCCCAGAAGGATATACGTTGAAATAAGGACAGCAATCTGAGTATCGAACGTGGTCCAAATGTTTGGTAGAATAAGATCAGTTTGAGGTTTGTAAGCTTTACTTCAGCTTACCTGAACCTCATGCATCCACTATTAATGCAACGCTATCGAGCCGTAACTCACGAAATTTGATGCACAACCACGCTTCATTCCCGTCATCCTGTATTATTCCCTTTGCAGTCGCTTTTCTTCGGGATAAATAACATTTCATGTAGATTCAAGCAACCCATTCACGAAAGACTTTTCAATTGGATTTCGCGTTACATATATGAATCATCCACATCAAAGATTCCGTCAAGAGGGAGAATCTGTTTATTAATCAATACATTATCGCCTTTTTTTAATTCGCAACCGTTGAATCGCTGGCGTATACATAAAATTTGAATAAATTAATGTTAAAATGGAAAAAGAGCTGATGCAGATAGGAAGTTGGTCCGGCGGTAGTTGCATGAAGGAAGAGGCCAGAGAACTCGTGCTCGGGATACTAGATCAGAAAGTAAGAAAGCCTCAGAAGCCAGGATACACCGATGTTCACCAACCACCCCGAGCGTACTCAATTTAATTAGAAACGTTGATTTCGGTATTCCGTGTTTCAGCCTTATTTCACACACCCACACATACATACTATTATGTGCACGTTGAGATACATAGTCTCCTCTAGATCGTTAGCAATTAACTCGTTAGGTGGCAAGCAGCGCGTTCAGCCGATTCCGAGTTAATTTCGGAGCAATTTGGTGCGAATCAAATTCTTCAAATTCATTATATGTTATCGCTTTACTCCGCGGTAGATTGAAATCACAATTAAATTACTTTACGATTAATATTGCGAGGCTTTTATGCACTCGGTGCTTTTATAATTTGAAAAAAAATCTCGAAATTCCGTTCGAATAGTCTCTCGATATAAAAAATCTCACAAGTATCTAAAATCCAAAGAAACCGGGAATGTAAAGTGGTCTGAAAATGTACAAGAAATATCTCAACAATGCGTTATTTGTCATAAAACTACTAGATGAAGTTACGAGAGCTCAGAGAGCCAGTATTTTTGTGACACATATTTCTCGAGGACAGACGAGTTATGACAATCGTGAAGTGGGTGCATTCTGTATCCATTGGTACATGGCATTTCACAATATTCTTCCGCTCAAGGATCGCGGAGCTGGTTTAGCCTTAAGGCCAGAAAATAGCAATAAAGCGAGTGCGAGGTCTCTGTTTACGAGCGAGTTTTCACATTCAACAGCACCTAGCAGATATTCGACGACATATTCACTGCGAGTGGAATGTCGTACGCGATGCGATGCCCCGGTGGGAATCTCCAGCCAAGACGTTCCGTCCTTTCGTTATTTAATACCGTAGACGATCAAAAGACACGTGTATCGCGTTTGATATGCAGTATATTCCTGATCTTTTTTCCCGGTCATATTGAATTTAACATGAAAAATAAACTCGATAAGATAAACGTGTCCCCAGTTTGTTCCGCATCGAGGGAAATGAAACTCAGCCGAGTCTCGATCTCTGCAACATTTTCTTTAACGCCATTCCCGCTAAACACCAATCTTTTATTTTCTATTATCATCGCCTTAGTCGTCTCTCATCGCGATGACAAGGTGTTTTGTATTTTTTTCCTTATCCTTGCTACTCCACCTGAAATTTATCAGGAAATTTTTCAAAAAAAGTATTAATGCGATGACTTGCGTGCTATCTAAGAGCTGCAACACTAACAAGAAGTACCCCCAAGCTATTTGATTCGTGACGTAGTCATGCGAGCTCCCGATACACACCAGGAAGGGTGATGTTGTCGGAGAGGCTAGCCAGCGCATTACGAAGGCTTCCAATGTGGATCACGCCCAGCCAGGATCGAAAGCTACAACCTTTGAGTGTAATAACTGCGTTTGTACGTTGAAGGGTTAGAGAGCGCGAGCTGAATCGCTTTGATGTTGATGTATTAGCCCCCCTAGAGCAGACTTTACCAAGCACCGAGCAACAAACCAACCAGCCAGCCCCCGTGGATATGTAGACATATATACCCTATACATATCCTGACCACTGAATATACATGTACAAGTGCACCAACCAAACGTATATAATACTTCGTTGATACACGGACAGCGTCTCTATAGCGCAAAGCGTGTTGGGTATTACTGCAACACACAAACCTTCTTCGGTTGCCCTCGGCTCGTGCTTCATCCACCGCCATTCCATTCGCCCATCTGACTCGGAATAGCTTCGCTGGACCATCCCCATTGCTGTACCGGCCGCAAATCCCGAGATTTACTTTCCACATTCATACCAACCTGCAGCGGACTGCAAAGGGCCTCACTCTCCTCTCTCTCTCTCTCTCTCTCTCTTTTTGCCCAATTCTCCCTCTGACACGCTGGAACACGAGTCCCTTATCGGAGGCGAATATGACTTTATAATGGATTAAAAAGTAAATGCTTGAGATTTTCCCTTCCTCATTGCCTTTTTAAATAATTCAAAACGTCATTCATCATTTCAACAAAAGCAATTTCTCAGCTTTTGTATTCCGGTACATGATTTAGTTTTGTGCTTTACAGTCGAACAGCATCCGGCAAGTTGTTGCACTCGAAGCCCAAGCAAGATAATTAACTCAGCATCCTATTTATAACACTTAAAAACCGCACGATATACATCACTATTACTACACTCCCAGTGGTTTACACAGAAAATGGAAAATTAACAGCTGAGAGACAAAGGTCAAATGATGATGTGGTTACCACTGCGGTAGTATACCACTCTCCCACCCAAACTCAGGCATGTATCAAATATATCTGATACATCTTGTTCTCTCTGTTCTCGCTTGACCTTGTGCAATCGACTGCGAAAATTTCTACTTGGCAAACTGCTGGCGACTTAGTGACACGGAATCAATCATGCGCGAATGTGCTGCGATCGATCCGATGAAAGCAACCGCGATGCACAAGGTGAAACCTTTTTTTTTCACTTTTCGAATAAATTCCAAAAAGGTTTCCCGTCTCAACCAAACAACAGATTGTCCGACGATTCATTCTTGCCAGTTTTGTTTTAAAAAATAAAAAAGATTTACTTCGGTAAGTATCTGCAAACGAGACAACTGGCATTTTGGAGATTTCCAGCATTTATTACTTCTGCGGTCGTCCAACTCGATGTCATTCAATATTCCGAGACATTTAAAAAACTTTATCAAACGATCTTGAGACCTTTTTTATTCCACTTTTAAACTTTGCCTCAGTGAGTAAAGCTTTTTATGTGGAATCATTAAAAACTCGGTGGCTGGGATCTCCATACGAATACGCTGATAGCGCAACTACTTCGTAACCAAATTTTTTCCGTATTGTTGAATAAAATTTGTGAATTGTGTAGATATGAATAATTGACACAATTGTAAAATTGACATCCTATATTGAGCGAGTAAACAGTGCGACTATGAAATATCTCACCGGGGAGGCTCCGATCCAGAGATTGAAAAGAGTCCGATGTAATCCATATCGAGCTTTGGAGACCACGATTCATGGCAGAGTTGTCTAAATAAAAGTCCGAAAAGGATGGTGCCATAAACTCGTAGAAGGACGTTTAAAAATGATTTAGTGGCAAACGGTTGAGCTATAGATCTCGGCTGTCGCTGCCGAATAGAGGAAAGTGTATTGGTGTCGGTGCTGTTCTGAAGAAGGGTGGGATGACTGTAGCGTCGAGGGTGGGAGGCAACTTGTTGCACATCCTCGTCGTCGTCGTCGTCGTCGTCGTCGTCGTCGTCGTCGTCGTCGTCGTCGTCGTCGTCGTCGTCGTCGTCGTCGTTTGTGACATACAATCGCCCTTATTGTACTTTCTATTTTTCTGTGTACTTTCATGTCCTTTCGAGCGAGAACGAGGACTTTTTGTCGAACAATCGTAGTCATTATCCTCGATTAAATATCCTCGACTTAAATATTGAAAATTCTTGACGTGATGAAATTTCTCTAATCGCTTTTAATGAAATCTCCACTTATTATTGAGCTTTTGGTCGGGCTCGATTTTCAAAATTCGGAGATATTGGATTTTGTTGTTATTAAGTTATTAAAGAGTTTCTCAACGTAGCAGCGTCTCCGATGCACGAGAGATGCTTTCGTTCGTATATTAAATTTTTCTCCGCTTCTGAAATAACTCGCATACTTCAAAGTACATCGGATCATAATATGAAATTTATGATCTCGCTAGAACAATTGCCGAAACGTTTTGGTCCATAATAAAAGTCCAGTGTTGAGATTTCAAGGGTTTCAACTTTTATAATTATTCTGATATTGCAATGATATAATGATAACGGCTGATGCCTGCGAAAACTTGAAAAATATGAACACGGGCCAATTAGAGCTCGAAGCCTGAGGCTAAAAAGCCCAACGGTGAGAGGCTTTGGAGAGCTCTTCTTTAGAAGGGTTGACGATGCTTTTGATTTGGCTCAGGCTCTTGGTCCTATACACTGTCCGCTTGAATCTGGTCTAAGGTGGGCAAACATTAGTGTTTCAACGTTGAGGAAACCTTGTCTGGTTGTGTCTCACTGATTACTAAGCTCGAATGTACCTTCAATCGAGCTACAAGGTATACATGTTGTACTAAAAGCCTCGTAAGAGCGACGAAGACGACCTATGGACGAGCTAACCATGTATTCTCCATGTTTGACTTGCTACGGAACCAAATCAGAGCAAAGATATCGCCAATCTCGTCGACTCTTTTGAGCCTGATTCCGGGGAGCCTAAAACGAGAGACACATCCTATATTTGTTAAATCTTCGACATCTTCATCTTTCTCTGTCTCTCATTCTCTCAGTCTTGGCCCAGGGAGGCTAAAAAAATATTATTTGACGAGATAAAATCTGCTGTGCCGAGAATCGTTCCTCTCGATCAATATTTTCCCATCCCGATTGAACCCCCGTCAGTTTGCAACGTGTACAGGAAAAAACTATACTGTACAGTGCTTTTTCCATCGACAGCGCCTCCCGGCAGGATATACAGATGACTCGTTGAACGAACTTTTGTAGCTCAATATAGTTAAAAAGTATTATACGATATGGAGTACAATCGGACGGAGTATCAAACACTTTTTTCATACCTTAAAGTTCTAGTTGGTGGTCGAAAAGGTCTCGATCAACAAAAAATCACAATGAATACATCCTTGGAATTTCTAACAGATTTTTTTGTCTTTTGCTAATGGATATCAATCTCTTCGGTCCCAAATTTTTGTTCGTTCGTTCATTTTGTAATGGCCAATACATTCAAACGATTAATCGACAGGTTTGAACTGTATATTATTGAAAAATGAACTAGTTGAACCTCGTGGACAAATTTTGACAGAGGAAATAAAACTCTCGTTTTATCCCATCGAGTAAAAATACCATGATAAGGTTTTTCAAAGTCAGGTGGTTTCAAGTAGTTTGCGTTTGTTAATGACGGAGCAGACGAGACTCACGGAAAAAAAAGATCGTTTTGTCTGAATGAATGAGGTCGGCTGAATATTATCAGGAGAGTGCACAACTGGTACAATTTTCACATTCACGGTTAATATATATGTAGGTCTATGATTGGTGCAGGAGAAGCAGGAATGATAGAGTCGGTAGTGGTAGTATAACAGTAGCAATGGGTCGGCGGTGGCAGAAGACTGCGAGAAATGGTTTGGGCACGCCTTGGTCGGCACTAATTCAACCTTGCACCGGGAGCTTCCAATTTGCCTTTATTGTCGATCTTGTTCGAGCTGGCAGGTCTACCCGCTCGAGAGAGAAGCTGAGAAATCCAGGAGGAGGATGAGAAAAAGAGAATAGAGGAAAAAGCAGGAGACAAGAATAGAGGAAAAATGTAGAAATGAGGAAAGCAGCGAGAACGAGAGAGATGAAGGAGCAACGACTGGATCGGTAGCGCCAGTCAGGACCGGAAACGAAACTACCCTTGTCTATAGCAAAGTTTCTCTGACTACTCTTTAGCTCGCCCTATTCTTTGAGCCTGGAATGATGTGGAAAGCCCTTTTCTAGGCGCATCCGTGGACGGAGATAAAATTCTATACGATAAAAAGCTTGAAGAGACAAACCGAATGATTATTCGTCCGGCAAGGCGAGAAAATTCATTACGACGTGGAGTCACGTCTCCATTGAGTGTCACGCGGATACATGACAATTACAATATTGCGGTGGGGTGTGAACAAAATGGAATGAGGCAACGAGAACGATTATTAATGTTGAACGAGCTGACCAAAATTTATGAATTGTTCTGAAAGCTTATTTTTTTTTTTAATTGGCTCTTAATATAAAATGAAAGCTCGTGTTGAATTGAGATTTATAGCCAAGACAAGGAGAAGAAGGAAGCAGAGAACGGTGCCATCCACTTTATATTTTCGTTGTCTCATGAAAATTGTATTAGCGAGATTGGAGAAAGTCTGTCTTAAAACTGTATATATGAAAGCGAGCGGTACGAAACGGGTGGACGGTTGAATGAAGAAGTTTTCGTTATTCTCGCATATCGCGAAGTCTCTCTGACGGTCGGTGTCTTGAACGGTTGGGTGGTAGTCGTGTCTAAATCTTGGCTAATAGTTCTGTTTCTGTGAGAGAAAGAGAGAAAGAGGAAAAGAGAAGATGAGAGACATGTTGGAGGGGTGGTCGTAATTTAGCTTTATAGTCTCATTTACGTTGGAGCTCCTCGACAAGCTCACCCTCGCCTCTTTTTGCCTCCTGCGTTTCTGTGCTGCAACAGAATCCGAAGAAGCATTTATATACCGGAGAAGGATCCAAAGCGGAAGAGACTGGCAGTGAGGATCGGGCGGGCGTGAGTATAGCAGACTCTTGGATTCTTGAGGAACGCGGAGTTGAACGAGCTGCTCCCGAATACAGCTCTTCGTCTTCTCTGACGTTCCATTCTCCTTTTCGGAACGCGTACACGGATCCTCGTGTGTGTTCTCAAAAATGATGGGACCACGAGCGCGAGAATATGGGATGGACGAAAGGAAAGAGAACCAGAAGCCAAAAGAATGGTAAGGGACCAGAGCTCGGAGAGAGCCAGAGTGTTCCCTGCGGCCATGTTCACTATATTAACACCTTCAACCGTCTTTAATGAATCTCTCATCGTCTTGCTTGGTGGAGTCGCAGAGTACGTCGAAAGACAAGGGAACGCATTCTCTCTCCTTCTCTCTCTCTTCGTCGTCTTCTTCTTCTTCTTCTTCTTCTTCGATGCTTACGCTACACCATATATCCATCGTATATGAATATATACTGAGCTATATGTAAATCCATGTATACACGTACAGTGTAATGGTAACCCTAAATTCTGGAAGCTTCTCCCACACGTCGCTATTAAAGCCCCAGGACCCTGAACGGGCTTCTCGAAGATTCAATTCGCCTCCTCGTATATTATCTCGCCGAATGACGAGAGAACCAACTTTGCCCACGTTACCCAAATTGTTCCACATTGCACACCGTTTAATTTTACTCTCGCTATCCTAATAACAGGGAAGAAAATTGAGTATGAGTTTTTTTTCCATGACTCGAATTCATTCACAAGAATATATAGCTTTTTCGGGCTTTTATAATGAAATATTAAAACCAGCATTGACGGGGAATGGATTTGAATGAATGAGAATAGTCGCATGCGGTCTGAGCGTTGATTCTCGTTCGATCACACCTCCTGTCAATTAAAGCTTCTATTCGGAGAGCAAATCTTTCCGTCCAATTGAATATTTGACGATCCACCAAACTTTGTTCGATCGAATCATTTTAATTTTGTTTTTTTTTGTTTTATCGTCATCATTCCCCAATATATTCAAACAGGTTTTCCCTTTAATTATATCCAGAGTTTCTTTTCAATTCATCGCCATTTTTAATTACCCGTTCGGCCATTTTTTCCAGCGGATTGGCATTAACGAGTTAATAGCATCCACAGACAAACTCACATTTTCGATTTTTAATTTGGTGTGCCCGCATCTGTATAGCCAATCTGCGTATATAAATGTATGAGTGAGATGGAAAAAAAAAAAAACAAAACTCGGGCCGAGAGAGTGAGAGAAATAATAAGAGAGATGGCGCAAAAAAAAAAGATGAAAATTAAGGGGGAAAAAACGCATGGAGATATAACGTATGGACGCTGTACAACGGAGCAGGCTAGAAAGTTCGCGCGTGGTCCTGCGGTGTTCGTCGTGCGCCCACTATCATCTGCCACCTCCAAAACCACCGGCAGAAAACCCTCCCACGCAGACTCTCCTCCTCGTTATTCTCTTTCGCACTTTCTCTCTCTCTCTCTCTCTCTCTCTCTTTCACACCTACAGTGACCTGTGCAAGGGTGTGCACGTTCCCTCGTCCCCATATGTAGATATATACACAAATGGATAGTACGAGCCTGCCCGAGGGTAGGCTAACCCATCTCATACGGGTTCAGGGGACAAATTATTTCCCCATTTTATGGCCCGCTAAAATATAAATCAAGTTCTAAATTAAATTCCTCTCGCCTCTCTTCGGTCCTCGCCCGGGGCAGACCTCCGACGAACTATAACGAGAGAATTTTACAACGCGTTTTCGAGTTCTCTGCAGAGCGTCCCTCAGTCCTTTCGCTTCCTCTCTCTCTCTCTCTCTCTCTCTCTCTGGCCTTCTTTTCTCTCTGCCTTGAGAGTGAGGAGTAGCCAAGAAGGAAGATTGGAAAAAAATCAATCTCGTTATTTATTGCTAGCCTGTCGGCTTAATATTTGAAACTATGTCGTTTCGAATGAAGAATTTCAACGTTCTTACCTCACAGTTTAACCCTGAAAGTGCACACATCCTATAAAATACATCTTGGTCAATATTTTATTGACCAAAACGAAAATTTAATGCCCAAATATTCGTTGCCATTAAATGCAAAACAATCGGTGATGGGAAATTGTTGGGGTCAAAACGAGCCAGTATGCACTCGAAGGATTATATCAGATTATCAAAAATATGTTTCTTATCAACGACGGATTATTCGCACACGTTGGAGATAGTTCGTTGCTATGTTCACTTTATAGTTTCACGAATTAACTTGACGCGAAAAAGAGTTTACCCGGAGGAAAAGGAAACAACATATTGTCAGCAGGTAAAGATATATGTTGAGAAAAGGAAACAACACAGCAATATATATGTTGATGAGGTTCGAGTATCGGCAAAAGAAGAAGAGTCGTCTCCTTTGAGAAAAGAGAGAAAGTTTAAAAATGTAGACAATTGAGAGAAAATAAAAGATCTTTATCTTTATACATTTGGTTGCCGGTCACAATGCTGTCGCAGTGAATTCTCAAGATTTTGTTCGCATGGGAGTTTTTCGTCGTTTCGCTATGGTTCGGCATTTATAGAGCTCAACGGAAAGCGGCGGGTGAGAAAAAAGAAAAAAGGGGAAAAAGCATGAAAGTAGGAACGTAGTCAGCTCTATACAACCTCCTCACCCTGGATGAACTAGCGCGAGCGCCCTCTTTCGGTCCCATTGGCGACTAGAGGAGCACACCGACCCGGTCCTCCCTTAGATAATTAAACGAAATTCATTTACATAGCTCGGGTAATACGAGGTTCGCCGGTTCTGAGCCGACGTAGGGGTAACATTTTGCCAAATGGCCAAGCTGAGAGAAAGAGACCGAGTGAGAAAGAGAAACGCGATCGCGGGAAGCAGTCGTCGGGTTTATGGCTCCAAACTTTTTCCCGTCTTTCCCTCCACTTTTCGTTCTCTCGCGTTTTCTCTGCGCATAGACGAAACGCACACTTTTGATTTTAACCGGAGACGTTTAAATAAATAGTCTCTACCCCGTTTAATGCTCCCTCCTTCCTTCTCCCTCTCTCTCTCTCTCTCTCTCTCTCTCTCTCTCTCTCTCTCTCTCTCTCTCTCTTTCTCTCTTTCGCACTTTCTCGCCCTCCTTTCTGTAGCTCGTTTCTTCATTCACTGTAAAAAAAGCGATCATCCGATTGCACGAAGCATTTTTTCCCATATTTTCCGATATACCACGATTGTACAAATACTTTTAATTTAGCTCCATTCATTTCATCACTTGCAATAAAAAAAAATCGCATAATCTGGGAAAATTCCAAATCCGGCCTGTCATTTCGATCGTTTTATTTTATTTCCATTGGATATTCGCGATTGATTGACCGATGTGAGCCGATGTCGTTGTATATTTTTGACTTTGCGGCATTTATAAAGCAGGGATTATTGAATAATGAGAAAAATTGATTATTCGGTGGCGGGTATTCGTTATCATGACGGTGGCAGGATTTTCCGCAAGTGTAAAGCGTAACGTCATGCTCACGAGAAGAATATCCGTCGGAGAAAGTGCGAAGGAGCGGCCCCTCGAAACAAGGATATCGAGTAATTAAAATGTTCATTAAGTACGGGAGAAAGACGAGGAGTTTGCTGCAGGTCGTAGCTGCCGGATTGCTATTCAAGAGCAAACGAAATAACTGACGATTGACGAGACAGCCGATAACTGATAAGCGAGAGCGGTTTCAAGGAGAGCGATGCCTGACGTTGAGCGATAGTTTGTGGACGTGAAAGGGATAGGAGACAGAAAGATTAAGAGAAAGAGAAAGGGAGATGGCTGGAAGAGTCGGAAGGATGGATGCGACGAGAAAAAGAGATGAAAAGAGGCAAAGAAAGAAAACAGCATACCAGAACTATACTCGAACCCATGTAACCAAGTTTCTCCCTGTAACTACCAATATAACCTTTTGCAAAGAGCTTTCCCGACCTCGTCTCGCTTCCAGTCCCTTACTCTTCCTCTCAGTTACCCGCAGCAGCACATTCCCGCGTATTTTCAGGCTACGACGGGGAGTGCTCTCCGAGTTTTAGGCAAAACGTTGTCCCATTCGTCGTGCCCGGAAATCTCATCGGGTTGGAAACCTCGCGTGGTAACGATACGCCGTTTGGTCCAGTGTCGCGCTTCGCAAGTTGCAAAGTGTAACCGTTTTCACTATTGCCCCACACACTATAGCGAGACGGAGAGCTCTTCCGCTTTTTCTCCCTGTTCGTGCCTTCCCTCTCTCTCTCTCTCTCTCTCCCTCTCTCCGGTTCCTCGTTTTTTTTTTTGCTTCACTGTATACGAATGGAATCCAATGTTTCGTTGTGGCCAAAGCACTATCGGTCAAATGAATGTAACGCCGCCAGAGCCGCGTTGTTGATATGCATGCAGAGTGAGAAAGATAGAGAGCTCGTTCGTGGTACCTGACACACCGAGATTAATTTATTTCAGAGCTAGACGTGGATACTCAGATACGAGTATACACATAGATATCGATCGTCCAATTGTTTGATGAAATTTCAGCCTGATATTTACCTTTGTATTCGTCCATATACCAAAATGAAACATATAAGCGATAACACTGCAGTTTCTGTTTTAAATGAAAATTATAGGACGCTCGCATAGCGCGGGTTTTATTGCTCGTGATAAAATAAAAATTTGTCTTCTATACTCCATTAAATGGGTGACTGAAAATATACAAGCCCAGTGCAGAATTTTTTAGCGATATCCTGCTGCACCACAAGTCAGGCTGCGTGTGAATTTTTTCCAACGATGCAAACGAATTTTGGCAACTCGTCGCAAACATACGGGACACGTTAATATTTATCTCAAATATTTCTATAAATATACCGATTGCGTTTTCTCTTATCATCCATTCCATTATCCTCGCCTGTGAAGAGTATTGTTAAAAAAAAAAGAAGATTTTCCATTAATCGATGATTAAATAATCGAGAATGTGACAAACGTGAATTTGCATATTTTAATCCGCGGAGTATTCGGTGAAACTCGGTGAAGGATATCGTCGCCGTTCTAAAAATATGGAAATTTTCAAGCCTCTGAATTTTCGTCCGTTTCGATGATGCAAAATTTGAATGACGTCGTTCGACGTAGCGACGTTTTATTCACCGGTTGTCATATATTGTTACTCTCCCTCCAATTTTGGCCTTTCTGTGTCCGACGACACGTCCTGATACAATGTGTAAGCCATTGCCGACGGGCTTACATTTATCACTTTCCGCAGTGACAGGCCCGGAGATCCACGGCGTTAACGGCAACGAATTCGCGCGTGAAATTGCTTCGATTGAATTGGTCATTACTGATTTGCGAGGGTAAACCCCCAATACGCCGACCACCTACGTCCAACAAAACCATCCTCGCGAGTCTGTTCGTTCCCTCGTCCTCACTCCCTCTCTTACTCTCGCTTTGGCACGTCGATGCTTCTATTATACGAATATATACATATACATCCATATTTATACGTATTATAGAAGGATCTGTATGGGTCACTGTGTGTTAAAACAATCGCCGACGACATTAAATAACAGTTTGTATTGCAAATATAAAAAAAAAACATTGTCAAAAACCACTGTCAACCGTTTTTCTGACATTGTTTTATTTTTTCAAATTATTTTCATACCCGCGAATCCTCGTTTCATTTCAACGATAACATGGAGAACGAAGAAACTTTCGATGCTTGACTGAAACGCCAATACCGAGTTTATTGATCACGTGTCGATTTAAGGTATTTTTTATGTGAAAAATGTTCGGCAACATTGAGAGTCTTGATTAAAGCCTTAAATGAGGAATATATCCAGTGGATTGATCCACTTTTTGCATTGTCGAAACATTGATTGAGCAATCATTAAGCCGGCGGATAATTGGAATGGAACTTTGGTCGATCCAATGATTCAATTCGAATTGTATTCCAGTGAAAACCGGAACGATAGTAAAAGTTGAAAAATCAATGATAAAAGTTCGAAAGAGGAATATTTATTCGAATATGATTAAAAATATAATGGAGTGACATGATTGGGAAGGAAGGAAAATTAATTTGACATGAAATTGCTCATATGAACGTCTATAGTTTCAAACAGTTATGTGTGATCCACGGGTTAGCTTGGATAGTACGAGCGGCTACTATCAGAGAGTTTTGTGGTGGCAGGCCCATTGATCCGACCGATTAACGTTTTGAATATCATTCGTAGCACCAGGGGCTTTGAGCAAGCGCTCATCCTGCTGTTGCCCTCTCTTTCCTACTTTCTCTCCCTCTCTCCTTCATCGGCCAATATTTCGTCAGAGGCGTTGACACGTAACCGCACAACGCCGATCATATAGCGATCTCGAATCCCCAACAATTCACCCTGAATCTGCGGTAATATATACACATATCGGTATGCCTAAAAAGCAAAAGTAACTGAAGCCACACATCGGGGGTATGTACATAAAGCGATTAGGACAGAGCTCTACGAAGTGGCTTATCCCACGTGGATACGAGAAATGTCATATCAAACGCATATCAAGCAACGTTTTGTGTTATTTTTCCCCAAAATCTTTCGAGTCCGTAAATTTTCAAACTTTTTACGAATTTGTTTGGGTTCTCCCAATTTGGGAGAAGAAACTGGCAGAAAGAGAGCGAGAGCAAAGAGACCGAAGAATTGAATGAACAGGAAAAAGATGACGGAGAACGAGGAGGTATAGGGCGACGAAGGAGGCGTCATGGTGACATGTGCGAACTGCGAAAAAGTTACGTAAATTAGTGTCAATTGCGGGCATCCACCCTCCGAGCAGCAGCAGCAGCAGCAGCAGCAGGTCGCGTAAAACGGAGGGTGAGGAATGACATGGGCGGACTGCGGGATGCGAGGAACGACAGATTTTGCTCGTGAGGCGAAATGGTCCGCGAGCGCGCGGTCATAGTACACAGATAACAATATGTATATATAAATATCTGGGTGTGTATATATGTATGGAACTGTATGTGATTGATGAGGCTGTGATAGCGACGGGTCTGCACTCGACACCTCGCTACTGCCGCACCAAACAATGCATATTCATCGGACGTATAAATAATGCCTGTTTAATACATAAATATACATTAGCAAGAGAACTCGAGCTCTTGCCTTCGCTTCAGACTGTCCCACCATATTCGACCATTCCCATATCCCATCACAATTCTATCATTCCACATGTATATCGTTTCTTGCTCGTCTTTTTCTCTCGATGCCTCTCTCCCAACATAATCTTTTTCATTTATCGTTACGTTTTTATTCCCCTGTATCTTTTTTTTCCTATCCAACGTTATTTACGTAACTCTCCTGTCATTTTTAACTTTTTTGTTGTTGTTTATTTTCGCATTTGTATTTCGCAGCACATTGTTTCATTTCAATAGATTTATGAAACTGTTCTCGGCACTAGTACATTTTACTCTCCGCCATAGCATACTGCCAATTTAAAGGCACTAGTCGGATTTGCAACTCGTGATACTCCGTCTAATAGAGAACATTGAAACTCGTTATTTTTTACAAACCTCATCGAATCGGACATGGAACATTTTCGCGAAAATTCTATGGAAAACCTACAATCTGGGGCTTGTTATAATGGCAGCTCTGAATAACATGATCCAGGCAGCAGGTTCATCCGTCAGCCCAGCGTTAATACTGTCGAAATATTCGGAGACGAAAATCGAAATGAGTCATTGCCAATCAGATTATTAAAAGAATTATGAGTTTTTGTTTTTCTTGGGCCAGAGCTCTTTCACGAATGCTCGAGGATCAATGCTTTTTCCAGATTTTTTGAATATTCACGTTGTCTGGTTTTCTTCATTGAATCCCCAGAGATGATCGAAAGAGATATTTGGTATCGAACGCTCCCGATATGCGGTGGAAATATACCGACACTGACATCCGTGTCGTAGATCTCAGCGAGCATCGCATTATAACCAAAAATCCGGAAATCCCAATAATCGATTTCTGCAATTAAGATGAGCTTGAGCTCGCTGCGATTCTGTGAGCATCGGACATCGTAGTCACATGTCAGATTGTCCGATATCGTTTAATATAACAACGACTATTCCCGATCATGTATTAATATATTGCGTGGTTCGTTCCGCAGCTGGAAATGTCATTAATATTGAAAATTCGCAAATTCGACATTGGACGACATTAATCTGACGTCATGAAGATATAATTAGGAAGGAGCATTCCAAGACATGAAAACTGAGCTATTCAAATCGTTTTTTCGTATTTTGTTGTAAGAAAATGAGATTTCCAGTGCCCAACTGGATTCGGGCGTCAAGTGACTTGAGTCTCAAAATAATGTTATTCCCAACTGATTGGAAATGACGATGTATCATTTCTTCATTTGGTATACGAACGAGAATATGCTTTGATTAATAGATCTCGGTATTTCGTGTATCGTTTCGATCAGATATTCTGGATAATGAAGAGGTTTCCGCATCAGTTATTCTGGTGACTGAATGGACGAGCTTCGATTTGGAGCTGTCGATTCGAAACTTGGTCGCTACGATTTTATTTGTGGATTATTTTTTTGCCTATAAGTTTTCAGTTTCTGCGGATATTGGGCCGGCACGTGTGCATGTACGTGTAGATTTATCGCGAGGCAGGACGAAAAGGATATTAAAGTTGAGGTAGACTGAGAGCAAAGACTTTGTCTTTGGAAAGGAAAGAGAAATTAAAAAACGAAACGAAGGAAAGAAGAAAAAAAAGGATAAGCAAAAGAGGATACAGGAAAGCCATTGGGTTGCTGAGCTCCGTGGAAAAAGCTCCAACGGTCACAGAGAGCAGAACCACCGTCCAAAGCTTTACGAGAGCGGCTGAGAGGGAGAGAGAAAAAAAGTAGAAAAGAGAGCGAGAGAGAGAGAGAGAGAGAGAGAGAGAGAGAGAGAGGGGGTTGGGGCTGCTTTCACTGGAAACGCGGGGAAACCCCCGATCGTTTTCTTCTTTCGTCGTTTGCCCAAGGATAATAAGTGAGACTTGCCTTTCACAAGGTGCTTTAAAGAACTTTTTCTCCAGAAAGAAAAATCCCTTGGCCAACGTAGCCCGCGTTTTGTTTCGTTCTCGGTGGTCGTTGTGACCGGCTTTTGCTCCGTATATTTATCTACGTACTTTTGTATTGGCCACGGAGACGTTTCATAACGCGCTCGTTCGCGCATTCCGCGAATATTTCTCGCGTAACGAGATTGTACATGCGATTTTTTACAATGTAACGCGTCACTTACATTCACGCAAATGCCACATTTTTCTTTCTCCTTTGTTCCCCTTATTTTTTATTCTCCAACCTGCTGCAATAGTATTAAATGGAAAATTCTTCAATCCAATCCCGACAGTCCTATTTAATATTCAAGCAATTAACAAAAAACGACCGATTTTTCGGGAAATAATTATTATCGCGTTTTTTTTTTTTTACCAGCCTCGAGGCATTAAATGTAACGTCTTTTTCTCGTGCAAAGAAAAAATATGTGCCTCTTTATTTTTGGAGAAATAAAAAAGCTTAATAAAAGAAACATTTTAATTTCAAATGACAAACGTTTCACGAAGGAGATTAAAAAATTTGTGACTATATGCTTTAGTATGACGAGCGGTTTTTCATTCCACGTAAAAGGATAATAACACTTAGAGGGCTACTGTGTGCTAGATTTTTTTGTCCACTCTACATCACGAATATATTTCACATATGGTTGCTATATACGTGTTTCATATAATACATAGATAAAAGGGCGTTGTATAAAAGGAGAGTGCTGGTGCTGCTGCTGCTGGTGCTGCCAAGCTCAACTGATGCATCCTCGAAAGCACGAGTTTTAAGGGTGGACATGCCAAACGCGCTGCTGCTGCTGCCGCTTAAACCGCATTCTGCCTCTGTGCCAACATTAACGAATCTTCATATACACGTGTTATTTCCATGCACGCCTATCAAGACACACAGAGGCACACGTCGACCTATAGTCACTCTCGTATCATCACATACACTCGTGGAATGTCGACAAAATGTAAAAATAGTCAAATGGCCGCTTTCACAATTACATTTCTGGCGGTCGTGCAATTAAAAATATTAATAACCGAAAAATGTGGCCCAAGCTCACATGACTGAATTGCCAGCGAGAGAGAGAGCGCGACCCAGTCGTCTCTCCGTGCACGGACTAAACTTCATCTTCGTTTATTTCTCCTGCAAATTTATTTAGCTTTCATCATCAGAGTAAATCTACAGAAGTTGTACTTTTTTGTACAATTTTTTTTATTCCACGACAACCGTACATTCGTGTACTCGATATTTTTTTCCTCGTGATTTTATCTCATTTCATAAACGTATTCTCGATTCGATATTTTTGGAAAATTGTACGTTCAATGTGTACGTTCAACGAGATTGAATGAATCAATGAAAACTGTGCTTTTAGAGCTGGCAGAGCGGTGCGAAAAATATCACGACAAAAGACAACGTGTGAAAAGCATCGTATGAGCAAAGTAATATCGCGAGTATCTCGTTCTCCGCAACTGTACACAAAACATATATATTTATATACGCAGCCTGACAATTTCACAAAGCCAAACCGTTCAAACTTTTTCTCGATTACGAAGCTGTTCTTGCCGATTCCGAGAGTATTCTTTTTATTTTCGACAGGTGCAGGATTAAAATTTTCTTTCCAACAAATATATCGTAAATTAAATTATACCGTCGTAAGAAATGTGTCACCGTATCGATTCCAAACACTTTGGCAAAATTATAATCTGCAAGAGTACCATTCCACGTCCTTACCTCCTCCTGCAGCACTTTAAACAAATATGACCGATATACAACGTTGGGAACGACGAAACTTTGAAAATTCAGCGAGGCATAAAAACAATTTTTGACTCTCAATCCGTCAACGTATTTTAGACGCCCTAATTCCGTGACCCGAGCTCAGCACCCGCAATCATAAATAAATAAGATTTTTCAAGCCAGAATATAAATTTTCCTTCGTATTTTCTACCATTTTTTTATTATCATTAAATGTCATTTCGAAGCGATCAAACATATTTTCGCAATCAAGGTCAATGCAATTAGAGACTACGATTTCATTACGAAAAAGAGCTTGTTTCAATAACTATTAACCTTCTCGGTAATTAGTTATTACTGTCTTGCATGGGAGGATGTGTTGAATTTTATGTTTATTACAGATTTAATTGAACTCCCTGATGGTATTAATTGACGATAATTAATTGAAATAATTATCTAAACTTGGAAAAACTTGAATAGTTTTGTATTATTTTTGAATAAACTTCTCGACTCGTTGGCCCGGAACGTGACCAATAAATTCCAAGTTAAACTTTATTCCCAGAGTTTTTGTTAGAGGTAAATTGTCGATAATAATGTACAAGTGTCTCATTTTCTATTTAATGAACTCACCATTACATTTGCGGAGTGAAAATCAAGGTGAGAAAACGGAAGAGAGTAAGAAAGATAGAGAAATAAAGTTTTCCAGTTGATGGTGTAGAGGCGGCTCTCGTTCCCGGAGGGGAAATCCAAAGAGAGATGGACACATTTTGTTGTATTGTGCGGAACCAACGAGGCGAGCAAAACTGGAAAAGAAGTTAAAAAAAAAAAAGGACAGAAAAATATTTGCAAAAAACAAACAAACATAAAAAAATAATTTCCGACGTCGGAAAAAAAAAGACGAAAGCGTCGAGACTCTCAACGGTGAAAGAAACTTTAGACGAATGCATATATAGCAGCTCGCTCGAGCTGCTACTCCGCTTTTCCTGAAGCTGGGTATCTCGGTCCATAGCTCACTGTGCAGATCCGAACATAAAAGATTCCGGCTAGTGCGGGAAGCGCGTTAGAAAAGAGTATAACGAAATAGATAAAGAAAAAAAAAAAACAAGGAAAAAGAGGAAAACAGTAGGTGTTCTGAAAAATTCCTGCTCGGAAAATCCTCTTGCTCCTCCTTTCCCGAGTTTGCTCAAACGCTGTGTTAAGAAAGTGGGACTAAGTATACTTCCTAGTCAAATCAGTGTCCAACTTGAAAAAACAAAAAAAAAACGCGAGCATTCACATTAAATTTACAAATTTTCAGCTGCAATATTCGGAACGGAGCTGCTCGTTCAAGCACAGCGTTTTTTTTTTTTCGTCCACAAGGAAAGCTTCGTCGATCGTCTGAATCGTGAGGAAACTGGATGCTCATTCAAATTGCATGCTTATTTTTATCACGTTGCATATGCATGCAAGACTCGTAATTAAAAGTAAATTTGTGATCTTCGGCATTGGCAAAAGAGCATTTCCCAGTTAAGAAACGAAACTCGCATTAGCTCGAATATTCGCTTGGATAAACAAATGATAATAAACGATCGATTCGCCATTCTATTTTTTACTTTCAAATTTTATCTCGAACGTCATTCTTCGAACTTTATCATCCTCGAAACCGATCGATGTTTACGAGTAATTCAGAATATTGACCGGGCATGAGCCGGAATGTGTTGATAATTAAGATGCTGAGTGACCTGCTGCTGCTAGTTCATACGATATTCTAATATAGTCTAGTACGACGCGCGAACACGTGGCTAAGCAAGTATGTTGTGCGTAGGTGAGGGCTGCACAAGCGTAATCAATTAACACGGTCGCGGGAGATGCGAGCACTCGTGTAACGCATGCTGACGATCCACTGATCAATTAGCCCTCGCGTGCAACCATAACTGCGTCATGGACTATGCACCACATGGGATATTCCAGATTCCAATATAATTCAGAAAAGCTTATAAAAATAATAATTTTTTTTACGCTTTTCAAGATTTTCCAGTGTGACGTTGAAATTCTCGATTTTATTGAGTTTCGTCACGTGTTCCGAGTTCCCTAAGAAGTCAACGGACCTAGGCTCACCTTTAAGAATCTCCACCAAATTATCTAATCGAGCATCTAAAAATTTTAAGCAAAAAGAACGAGCCCCGATGTGATTTATTCGACTCGGTATCGCAATACGAAATTTCTCCTGTCCCCTTTAAACCGGAGCATGTTGGTGGAGGGTCAAAAAAATCCATTACGCTTAATCTTTTTATACCCCAATTTTATCATACGCAGGAGAATATATTTCTCATGGTTTACATCACAAATAGCGAATGACATTGAGTTGTGTGTATAAAGTGAAATGCACATGGAAGGATGAATTTTAATAAAGCGAAAGAAAATGGACATTCTGGTTCGTCACGTTATTTTCGTGCAGCGTTTGCAAAAAATGGCTCACAAAACCTTTCATATTTTTTTGAAATTACTCGCCGAGTTTATTACATCATACGTGCAGTGGACATGTGTGTGGGTGTGCGTTTGTATGCTTTTCGCATCTTTTTCGAGCGGTATTTGTTGGCCATTATCAATTTCTGCCTTGCTGTTCCTCGAGGCCAGAGCGAAAGTGGCAAGCCCCGCAACCATTTCGTTTGTTGGCGTACATAGGTAATTTTCATGGAGACTGATCATTCTCTGTTGGAACGTCAGTTTTAGTTGAAATAGCTATTCAGCCATTGGCTCAATTTTTGTGCACGTTTTCTGTGCAAACCCGAGTTCAAACGCGTCTGAGTGCAAGTTCAATACAGAAGGGAACTGCAGATAGATCGAGAATTGAAGGAGGCGAGAGGAAGGGATGTGCAAAAATTGATTAAAATTCGCAGAAAGTGATAATATTGTAAAAAAAATGTTGAAAAAAATGGGGCGATATGTAATTTAATTTTTAGTTATTCGTAAAAAACATTTCGCGCATCTTTCCATTTACAAAAATTCATAGAAACTTGTGAATGCGATTATTATTTGTCGATAATTCCATTGTTGCATTTGTTAAGTTTTTTTTGCTCCCTTTTGTGTTCCCTTCCTTTGGCATCACGTTATTTAGCAACACAACAATTTTTCATGGCTTTTGGTTTCAACACCGCAAAGGATTATAATCGAAAATGTGTCAAGTTGCTGTAGAATGCCTCGTATTTACATATTTCCACGTCTATGTACGTGTATGTACTAAAATAAGTGTATATAAGCCACCCATAGGCGTGAATATTATAGAAGGAGTAAATGTTCAAAGACCGTGTACTCTCTGTAACGGAGAATAGACGAGAGCATTAAGTGAGATAGAAATTGGCCTGTACACTTCCTCGATATTGCTGTGGTAACATAATAGTGTGTTTATTCTCATATACAAAAGCTCCTCGATGCACCGTTTGCTACAATTTAATTGGCCAACTTGGAACATGCGGGGATCATCATTTTGACGAGCAAGTTCATCTCTTGGACTTTTCTCCACAAATCTTTCGTCTTTTCCTTCCGAAAAACATAATAAAAACGATGTCGCTGTTCCTCTGCAAATAGGAAAGGGAAAAATGTTTAAATTCAATAAAAAAAATAAAAAACCACGAAACTTAATCGAACTGAATGACCTTTTTTTCTTATTGAAAATAATGATTCGCCCAAAGATCTTTCAATCTTGAATCGAACTACAACAGCGGTCAGTCGGACGAAGATTTCTTGAATCGCGATCCACCTAGTGCGATTATCCCGAGACGTTGTGTTTGTTTTCTTTTTCCTCGGTAGACGAAAACGTTTAGGAAAAATCTTTCGAAAAGAGGAAGAATAAGGCGAAAAGGGAAGTAAAAAAGAGTCTTTTGCGCTTAGGAGAAGGGTACGGGGATGCATTTTGGCGATGGTTATAACGTTGCCCGACGCTGTGGCGTGCCGAGAGTAAAATTACGAGAAGATCGCGTGCTAAACGATTCCGCCTCGGCTGTGCCGCGTCCCCCTCTCCCATGCTTGCCGGCAAAACACCACAAATTGTAGCCATTACGTTCGTCCCATTCCACCAACTGGTCCCTTCTTCTATACACGTTTCAGCTCTCTCTGCTGTATATATATATATATATATATATATATGTATATCTATGTATATATAAATATAAATGTTAGCAAACTCAAGGGCGTAATTTCCACCGGTTAACGCATTTGCTTTACGTCTTTTCTTCCCCATCACTGCTTGTGTACGTGCGTGTAAATGTACATATAGATATATATTTATGTATATAAATTGCAGGGACAAACCCCAGGTAGCTGAATTGTTTTACACCCCGCTTCATTCCTTCCCTATCTTTCTCCCTACTTCATCAACTCTGCATCGGCATCACTAACAATTTACTGGGTGGATTATTCTCGTATTTACCATCATGTGACACGTGCGGACTCCAATCACGGCAAGAATTCAATTTCCCATCGATACCGATCCTCACATCTGTGGCATCTTCACTTGTTCTTTATCAAAGCTTACGCGTACAATTATCGGTATGAACTGGCGATAACCACAAGCAATGTTGCATGTTCTTAATGAACAGGATTCGGAAATAGGGCGTAGAACCTCGAAAATGATTCGCTCCATGAATTTTCTTCCTACGCAGCAATTAAAAGCGAAATGAATAATTTAAAGAGTGACGAGTCTTGAAAATTCGATATTAATTGTGGGAAATGGTCAGGGTCATGATTAAGGATTCGTCGACGACGGTCGTTAAGTGAATAACTCGCATCCACTGAGAGCATGGCGGATAATAAATTGGAATTGTCAGTGTCGAACGATCGATTCCGAGCGATCGATCGGTCGGAATTTCCAGCATTCTCGATTACCCGTTCGGAAAAATAGGGAATTTCCTACAGCTCGCAGAACGACGACACACATACCTCAATTCCGCAGAGACCTTTCACGAAAAATGTACAATTAATGATTCCGTATGCGCTGCTTAAAGTCGCCCACAACCATCGCTCTGCATTTAGGAGGTTTTTACATGCACGTAATCGCGGAGAGTGCACAAGACGAGGATGCTGGGGAGTCTCGACTTTTCTGGCGACCGGTGGCAAGGGGACGTGGGTGAAGCCTTGGCTACCACCGCTATATCTGCTTACTGAGTGTACGTAATGCCAGTCCCGCAACGTATATATGTCGCGTGTACAACCTGCTTATGAAGTCGCGATACACTTGGACCTTGCTACGTTTTGTGGTACTGGCACATATTTCGAATAAAAGAACCACGGGTGAAAGAGCTTTCACGATTAAGGCGGAAACTCTCTAAAGTAACGATGCTAATGATATTAATGTTGTGTACTCTATACTTTCCTCCATACATTCTATTCATTCCAAATTTCCAAACAACAAATAATACAAAATCATAAATTCAATACCAAGTTGATTAAAAATGATAATCGTAATAACAAAAATAGCGACATATTCTTTCGAGATTTCAAAAAACTCTTATAAAATTGGGTCACCTGTTTGTGATCGCGGAACGTGTCGCAAGAAAATCGCTTCCTTTTCGAAATTTGTTCAAGTCCACATTTCTAGTGAAGATGAAAGAAAAAATCAGCATTTTCGTGGGAATTTGAAGAAATCGTGAAATTGAAAGATTATTTAAATAAAATGTGCAGAAAAGTGCCATGGACACTGGTACGGAAATTTTCTCGACTAGAATAGCCAAGTGCGGAGAAGGGAAAGGTCACAAACACGGTTCTGTCATGTGTACAATGTCAGGAAAGGCGTGTTGTGAGAATTAAAAACAATTGTTTCTGCTATTGGAGCGAGATATCGAGGCTGAAACGTTCAAAGTTTGCAGTGAAGCGTGCTGGAGGAACAACAATGGAAATGCACGATGGACATGGGATCAAGAGCAAAGATTCAGAGATCGAGAACGGAAATGACCGATGGGGGAGATCGGCGGAGAAAGGGAAATCGGTTCGTCGTCCTTTGAGGCGTTGCATGCTGAGAGTAGAATTAATGAAAGAATGGTCAGACGAAAGTTTGAAACGAGCGTACACGAATGCAGACACCAAAGTACAAACTGACGCTTTTTTCATTGAGCATGGAGCCGATCTCTGCTGGGATTATTTCTGGTCTGGCACGTCAGTGATACCAAACATCCTACATGTCCGATTGTTGCCATTCTATACGAAGCATCAATGCCTATGCCACAGAATGAATGGGAAAAAGGGTCAAAGGAACACAAAGCTTTGGAAACGTGGCCCCTAATTGTCAGCCGACTGAACAATCATCGCGAAACTTGGACCTTTTTATTGATTATTGAGAAAGTCGAAGCGTGTGGAATCGAGCCGCGAAATAAAAGCTGCTTAAAGTTCCGAGGGTCAACTTAATTTCGGGACTCGGTCGAAAAGGTTTCGGCGATTTAATGAAATTTATTTGAACAGCGATTCGTTTGCACACGTGGAAAACCTTTGATTATTTTTTTCAAGACTTCGGCAATCCTGTAAAAAAATTTCGATCGTTGCGGAACTCCCGAAACGTCATTTTTTCCAATAAATACGTATTTTTTTCTCTATGCGTTCGCGGAGTAGGTCAAATTTATCCGTTTATGAGGGAAACACAGGAGGAAGAATTGCCGCGAGTCGAAAACGCAATTACGCGCTTTACGACTTCCGCACGAGTTTTGTTGAGGGGAGGATTGATGATGATGAGCAGAGCGAGCTCGATGAATTTTTTACGCTTCAATTATACGGGTATACATGACAAGATATGGTTAGCCATGGTCAAGTGTAAAATACCTCAAGAGTGGGTCGTAAGAAATCCATTAAGGGCATATTAAGTCTCGAGGTTTCGCACATCAAATGTTTATTTTTATTTTTTTCATATTTCATGATCAAGATACGTTGAAGTATCGATGGCTTCGACGATTAAGTATCCACTTAAATAATGCGGTCTCAGGGTCATCCGAAAAAACTTCCAATTTTGGTGGCCGATCGTTTCATTAAAACTACTTTTTCGCTTACCTCACACCTGCAATAATCCGGATGTAATCCGATATTTTTTCCGAATCTGGAGAAGCACGTTCGAGGTCAAAGACAGCATCGATCTATATTTCGCACGCCGGTCGAAATATATAAATTTTTGAAATTTTTTTTTTCAACGACTGCGGTGACGAAAAATTACTCAATTTTGCAACGAAGCACACGTTTATTAAAATTCTTTTTCAAACGACGAAACACAGCAATGAGATTTGCTCGAGACACGAAATATTTTATCGTTATCACGCTTTTCTGGCTAAATTCTAGTTCACGAACTTGAATATCCGCGCACATTTACCTCATTCTTTTTTTTTTTATTTTATTTTGTTAAAAAAAATAAACGAAAAATTTTCCAAAGGTAAATACTTTGGATGGACGAAACAAAAATTTATCTAATTCTATGTAGTACCAACGAAAATCCTGAAAATAAACGCAATGGGGGACAACAAAATCGTTAAGAAAATTTAGAATTGAGAAAAAAAAATTGAAATTTATATTTTAATGAAAAACTGTCAAAGAAAATGAGAAACCGTTTCGATATCACGAGGAAGACTGATCGACAGAGTTATCAGGCTCGATCGTCTCGCGTCTGTTGGATACACGTGCACGAGGACCTAAACGAACTCTCGTCGGTACGAGTTCGAAGAGAGACGAGCGATGATGTCGCGTGAGCTCGTGCCGATGCTTGGTCGGAAACTGCGAACTTTGTGTCTCCCCACTATGGTCCAACGGGGATGAAAATTACGCGGGGTAGAGGGGCTAAAACGCCCCGTCGTCTACGATAGCTCCGACGCGCGACTTTGCTCCGCCTCTATTTCGTGAAAAGCCACCCCTACCAAATCCAAGATTGTTCGCCACCGCTACCGTTCGAGTACACCAAAAGTGCAAAGCGATAAAGTGACACGCGAGTGCAAAAGAGACAAAGACAGAGAGAGAGAGAGGTGAATGCCGATACTCACGAGTGTCTCCGAATCCACCATCGAATAGTCCAACTCCCTTTTTTGGCTCTTCTCCGGGCGATCGCCAAAAAAATTTCCACCCGCAAAAAGTTACTATGCGCACAAAAAACTCGGCCGGAAGTGAAAAAAAAAAATCTGACAATTACGAATGATTGAAATGAATGAATTGAGTTACCATTCGGATATTAAAAGATTTTATTAAAATTGAGATACTTTCGTAGTCGAGCTCAATCGAATCCGAATGTAATATTATTTTTAGAATTCGTAAATGTATATTAAAATTACAAAATGAATTTTATCAAATAATTTTTATTAAAAACTCCATTTTTCAAACTGCATCAACTCACCTGCTTCAGGGACCCTCAAAAAAACCTGCGACACCGTGTTTCTTGGGTACCATAAAAGTCAGGTGAGGCGACCAAGCTCTCAGCATGGAGAACGCACAGTGTAACGTTTATTAATATTCCAATCTCTAAAGATGTTTGAAAATGGCTGTTCCGAGACACCTATCTCGGAGGTCGGTCTCGACAACCTTCGTAAAATGCAGGTCACAGGGACGAATAAGTTTTTATTCATTAAATGCGCGATGAAAATAATAATTTTTGTTCAACGAGCATACTCGATGCTGAAATGATTGGTCAAGTTCAGTTTCCGAAGAGGACAGTCGTAAGAACGTTTTGTACAAAGTGGCTCCACGAGCAAAACTCTCTGTATGATATTCGGATGACAAGCCTCTCTATCCGAACGTTCCAGAAATGACATTATTTGACGGCTGAAGGCAGCTTAAGGTGGCAGAAGAGCGTGTATTTTTTGTTATTTTTCTCTTTTCGTTTCTCGATCGAGTATACATAAGCTCTTTTTTTCTCTTTATCTTTCTGCACGTAAATGGAGGAGTTGCTTGTGGCGTTGGTATATGTGCGTCCGACGTTAGACGGCATAAAGACGAAGAAAAAAGTGGCCTAAACTGATAAAAGTACGTCGAACACACCGACAAAAAGGAAAGGGGAAAATGAAGAGAAAAATGTGGGGTATAGGTGTGATCTCTTCGAAAGCCCTCTATCGAGAGACATCGGGGTCGAGTGTTTTTATTCCATTACCCGGCGACCTCTTAACCACTTACTTAACCCAGAGAACCTTCTCGCTCCCTTG
The DNA here is from genome assembly GCA_030522525.1 of Campopleginae sp. 14b. NCBI lineage: Eukaryota > Metazoa > Arthropoda > Insecta > Hymenoptera > Ichneumonidae > Campopleginae sp. 14b. Next base: position 104,336 of record JAPYYS010000103.1, read on the forward strand.
TCTAACCCCTCGTCCTGTGTGTAGGATCTCCAGTATTCAAGCCCCAATACACTATTCTCTTGGCGAACCTTCGCTCATCTTTTCTTTGCTCTCTCTCTCTCATCATCTCTTGTTCAACACCCTTCAGTTCATACTTGATGGTCTTCGACAACTCAAATATTATCAGTCCGCCAATCTACACATAGACACTTAGTGGTAGAAGGAACAGATAGAAGGACATCTCGATAATAAGATGGAGGCATCACCGACGGGCAAGATGGAAAAAGACACCCTGGACCGCCGCACTCTCTACCAAACGACTTTACGCTCGATTCACCAGTTTGACAAGCCACGTCGTCAGTTTAACTTTTGGCACATTAACTTTCACATACATTACTTGATTTTTCATTTTTTCCGATAATTTATCGAGGATCAAAAAATAACAGGCGCGATATATGCTTTCGAAATGAAACATCTTGAGAAATTCATATGTCAGGAGACTCTTCTCGTTTAATCTTCTGTTCTCTTAGATTTCGGCTCCAATGAAATTCGCTTGACTTTCATTGCCAGGAATTTCATTCCAACGTATCCCGTCCTAACAAAGCTACGAACTTCACGTTTTCTTCTAGTACTTCAAAACAGCAGATGATGTTTTTTGTTTCTTTGTTTTTTTCATTTCGATCTTGTAAGCGAAGATTCAAAATGATAACAATCCTCGTTTTGTTTGTGTTGAGTGAGAAAAAAGGTTGCAAGAAGCGCGGAATATATATTGAAGAAAAGAAGATTGGAAAGTGGCTGAACTCTACGTGATTGCTCATAACGCAATAACAAATCGACGTCGATCGGAAAGTCGAGAGGTATATTGGCCCGATCGTTATCGGCGGGACGTGTCTGTGGCGGGCTTATGTGGGAGGACAGCCTGCTACGAGGCTTCCCGAGACCCGCCACTTCACCGTCGTGTTACAAGAGACCAGCTCCACCGGTGGGAAAGAAAAGGGGCATGCAAGACGAAACTAAGAGGGCGAAAAACACACACGAGCATGCCCGTTGAGCACAACTGCGACAAGGAAAGAGATAAGACACAGAGGGAAAACACTGCTACGTTGATAGCCGACACTTTTCTCCATAGTTGAGCACCAGGCGTGTGCAGCATCCTTCACTCTGTACCCGATATTGGTTCACACTTATATACAAAAGATCGGGGCAAATAGGAACTCGAAGAATAAAAGCTGCTGCTCCGTGCAAGAGAATTTCTCTCATGTTAATACTGATGTTTGTCATTATCAATGCACCGAAACTCGGACTAAATGTTGTAAAATAATTCAGTTCGGGTTTGGGGAGCTTTGCCCTATGCAAAGCGTTTGCAACCTCCCCGCAAGTTCAAACAGTATTCCTCGCAAGAAACCCGACCAAGATCTTGTAAAAGCCATTGGCTAAAAAGTTTTCGTGGTTTTCACGCCAAATAATTTTTTTTTTTTTTTTTTTTTTTTTTTTTTTTTTTTTTTTTTTTTTTTTTTTTTTTTTCTCATTTTTCCCCTTTTCCTTATATTTACGTGTACAAGAAAAATAGAAGTAGAATTCGCAAGGGCGAGGACGGTAGCAACTGCTTTACTCGGACGCACGTACAGTGTACCAATGGTCCGTAAGCGCGAGAAGAAATCGGCCGTGAGGTCGGAGGAATTCCCTATCCCAGGCGTAACGTGATTCGAGCTCAGAAAAACGTACAAAGTGCGATTCAAAAATAGCGAAATCGAATTTTCGTGTAAAACAAAACTCGTAGCTTGCCATGTTCCTTAAATAAACTCTAAACACCCAAAACTAATCTGGAAATGGGTAAAATAAATGAAACAAACGAACGAACGAGACGAATTCACAATCGCCATAAATCAAGCCACAGGGAACAGCATGGAAATCCATCAATTGTTGCAGGACAACTAGGAGCGAAAATGTCACAGAAACTGGAGATGTTGTTCCTCATGTTCGTTACCGTTTCATATGATATATACAGATATACACGAATCTATATGAATTTATATATATAAATATAGAGTGTAATGTTCACGTATAGCGAATGTGAAGCTCAAGCGAATATTAAAATCGATGCGGGCAACAGATGTGCGCCAATTGCTTTACGATTGTCGGAGCCAATAACGAAAATCATTAAATTAGCTTGAACCACCGGTGCACCAAGCCGAGGTATTAACGGGCTCTACGCTAATTTTATTATTTAGCGTTTACATAAAAATTGCCGTTTCGGAAAGTCGGAGGGGTGAGCCCGGAATCTATGGGGTGGGACAAAGAGGTTGGAGGGTTAGACATTCAACAGTGGCTACCGACTCTCACGGCAATAACTATCGTCGACGCAGCGTTCTTCGCCACTTGGCCAACCCTTCCGCTCGATACGCGACTGAATTCAAACTTTTGCCCAAATTAAAGTTTTCCCTTATGGACACGAGCTGCTTCGAGCTATTTGAAAAAATTATTCGCCACCATTTTTCTTTGATATCTTTTCCCGGGGACTTATTACTGTTTTCAAATTATCTGAATCGTTGAGAATGAGAACAGATTCAATTAAGCGTTGTGTGTTTTTTCTTTTTTTTTTTTTTATAATTCATACATTCGAAAATTTTTATGAAGCAGATCGATTACGAACATTTGCTCAGCAGAATTTTCAAAGCTCTTCGATACTGTTCGCTGCAAAGTGGATACTAAACTTTTTTGTCATCGAGAAATTTGATTGTCGCTGCAATTATTCGTTGGACGGAAAAGCAACGATTTTGATAGAAATAAACAATTAAATTATTAAAATTATTGAATAATCAAGTATTGAATTATCCACTAGCCGGAGATCGCATTTATGCGAATCACGCATAGTAGAAGGTGTATTTGTAGAATCGAAAAAAACTTTGAATCAGACATTCTGGTCCTTGAGTACAGCCGACGGATTGCATTATATCTTTCATGCATTTCCAAACTACTGTTGAATTATACTCGAACAAGTTTTCAGTGACGAAATGAAATTTCAAAATTCCCCAACTTAATTTGACACCTCTATAAATATTTGTGCGGTTATTTTTAATTTTTTCAGCCCACAGACAAATAATTATTGGTTGCTCACGAATGCAACGTGAAAACGGAGAGAAGAACGTTCAGGAGGAATGGAAAAATAGAAAATTCGTTGCAAAAAATTTGTACTTGCGAAAAGTTTTTGTTTCAAGTCGACGGACGGACAATACTCCGTTGGAAGTGGGTCCAGGGGTGGAGAAGAATGGATATAACGTTTATTCTCAAATAGTCGGTTCATGTACAATACTCAAGGTAGCGACTGATGTGTCAAGGGAGAAAGAGAGAGAGAGAGAGAGGGAGAGTGTTGTATTGCATTTGGCATGGCTTTTCCTTTAAGGCGTCAGGTCAGGGGTTGCTGGTTCTGTTGTAGTCACCACCTCGAGACTGCCCTCCCGAATTTCGAGTAAGGCTGCGAGCTGCAAACGCAGGAGGAGGTGGAGGTTGGTGTGTATGTGTGTGTGTGGATTTCAGTGAATTTGATAGGGAAGTAGTGCAAGAGAAAAGGAAATGAGGGGCTCGGAAAAAGTCGGTTTGAGAAATTGTGCAAAGAAGCAGACCGACTCGGAGTTGAGAAGTGGTCGCTGGTCGAAGGCGAACTGCGAGAAAACGAGAAAGAGAAGTAAAAGAGCGAGAGGGGTTTAAAGTCAAAGCGAGGGATGCCGACACATGGCAACGTGCAAGCAGCACCGAATGAGGAAGACTGAGAGGTGTGAGAAGTGAAAAAGGAGCGCGGGAGGGGGAGGGTCGAGAGTCAGAAGGAGCACGACGACGACTTGCATTCCAAGCAGACCCGGTGAACCGGGTTCATTATTTTCTCGTTATAAGTTTCTACAACTCCGGGTTGTTGTCGTAACGCTGTTAACGCGACGCGCCGCGAATTGTTAAGCCCAGAGGAGGGGCTGTGAGGAGAGAAGAACGCTTGCAAACGTTAGCAGAGAAAGGGAGCAAAAGATAAAGAAGAAAGTGAGGAAAGAGAGAGAAGGCGAACGACTCGGCACGCCACACTGGCATTATGCAAGAGCTTCCCGCTAGAGGGCAAATTCAAGTTTCTCTTTCTCTTTCGCGCTTTTTTAACCCTCTCATATCTGCTATACATCTTGCATTCGCACCTCCAGATTTATCTACTTTCTCTCTTTATCTATTAGCGACGCCGTAACGGCGCTTACGGAGCCTTAACAACACCTTAAGTTTTAGCCTCCTTTACCTCCTTCTTCCCTTTTTTTCTCTCGATCGATCTGCGCCCAGTGAAATGATACATTTTCCGCCGCGGTACCCGCTCCTTTCCGATGCTTTCATTAAACCGAACGAGAACGTTTATTTGAAGAAAAAAAAGTAAAAAACTTCAACATCGGGTACCACGAAAAACAGCAAGGGATTCCCCCCTTTCACGCCCTTTACTTATTTCATCATTAGTAACGAATATTTTCTCGCCAATTACAACCTTCAATGGTACTTGCTCGAAAGGCTACTCCGCAATTTTCAATCGCTTACCAGAACTCAATAATTTACCAAACTGTAATGTGCGGTGGTGACATTGCCACACAACTATATGCTGAATGACGAGTTGTGGTTTACACATCGAGTGGGAATTAAAGCCCACTTGGATGTATCCGCGTTAGTGAGTAACGACGCACTTCATCCGGTACCCTAGCGAACGTTGTGTTACGATGACCAGGAGAGTCTTCAATCGCACTCACGACCTTGTCGTTTATAATCGAAGAGCTCATGCCACTTCAGCACTATGCGTTATTGACTTCGGATACTCAACAGCTTGAATAATAATATACACGATGAAAATGTCAAATTCCTTGTTTAAATATTAATTATATTTCACGATCCATTTTTTGTCGTTATCTAATAGAAAATCTGGATGCAACTTTTCATCATTTTTCTTCTAAATCAGAAATAAAACGAGACAAAAAATTGACCAATTCCGAGGTCAACTTGAATGACTCCATTACGTTATATTTCAATCAACCCACCCGGGGTAGCCAATAATTTTTATTGAAATTGATTACATGATCTCTTGGAACGTCATCGGTATGGAATAGAATTTCAATTTACATACATCATTCATATACAAACATATAGTTATGGTTGTAGTTCTACTGTCGAATCGACATTGCCCAATTGGCGATGCACCGGATTGAATTTGTGCTTGCAAAGGCCTTCAAATCCTCCCTCGTTTCCTTGCTCGCTTCTCACTCACTCTCCTGTCGTTCAAGCCTCACTATCACGTTGATTGCGTACACGCATTTAAGAGCGTTACAATCGTCACGAGCACACCGTGAGCAATTATCGACCAAGGCCTCTCCAGCAGCTGTTCGAAATGATCGTACGTTATATACGGATACACAAACGAGCTTTAGCCATCAGTCCGGTGATTATTATCCCGAATCCTCGTTCCGTTTATTCAAAGTAATATCATTAAGGAATCGTGACCCCTCTGAATCAATACGTAATTGTGCGATCCTTAGTATTTATGATGAATTTTTAATAACATAAGAATTCAGGTGGATTTTCGTCTATGGAGGAAAAAGCCTTTGACCAAAATATCCCAAACTTGAATATTCCATTTACACATGGAATATGAATCTCGGGTTCATAATTGTTATGGAAAGTTTCGGCCTAGACCCGTTCGTAAGGAATCTTTCCTTTATTCTAAGACATTTTTTTCTAATAAAATTGTTTATAGCTCGACTGATAATTAAGCGTGTAGTGGAGTTCGTGGATACGACGGTCCCGTTTCGAATTCAATGATTCTATTGATACGTGTTACGTGCGCTCGTTTTGATATTAAAACATTGAGCTTCTCCATGGCATTGATTAATGACCATATTCATTGTCACATACGTTTCATATTAAGGATGCATTGCAGTGACTGTACTATACGCACAGTGTACGAGGAATATTTGCGTGTATATTGTGGTAGCGTATATAAAACTACCACAAACCGCTCGAATTCGACAGGAGCTGGGGGAACAGGAAGTCTGTATAGGGAATTCTAGGCTCAATCAACAGGTCGGAAAGTCTCACCTACTGGGGCTCAACCCAGAATAAGGAGCGTACTGTTTTTACAACATTCGAACCCATTTCATGAGCCAGTTCTGAATCAATGTTACGCAGCTTCTTCATTGCCATTATTTAACATCATCATGTGTTGGTTTTATCTTCTTTGGAGGAGACGTGAAAATTTTGTGGGAAAATCGATTTTTTGGAATTACAGCTCGAAGCATTTTTTTCAGCTTTATTCACTCAGAATTGTATGAAATCTGGAAGGATAATAATATCGGATTAGTTAAGACAAATAATTGCCGGCATCGATGCAAAATAATTGACTCGGAAATCGTCGAATTGAAATGAAACAACGTGAAGGAATCAATTTCATATAGTAGAATAATAAGCAAAACGTAAATATAATTTGATCCAGAAAGCCTTATGTATTCAGTGGAAAAAGCCACTGCGAAATGTTGTTGGCAGAGAAGAGGACCGACCATGCTGGCTCGTTAACGAAAAGTGGTATAACTTTAGTGAAAAGAGATGCAAATAGCTGCGGAGCCTCTCGGATAAAATGCAGATACAACTTGTGTGCTTTTATTATTAACTGCCGCTATAATAACAGAGGATCCAACATTTTTTTCTAGCCCCTTTTATTACACTCCTTCTTTTGTCCTCTTCCCGTTCCCTTTTATTTCCATCAAGAACATTTTATTGTGCTCTTTTAAATCCTCACAGATAAATATTACGAGTGTTTGTTCATCACACGACGATTCATGAAAATTATTCATTTCCATAAATTAGGCTCGACGTAATCGTGTACGTTTACGGAAATATGATCCATTTGTGAATTACATCGCGACGAATAAACTATTTACGGATCTCTTAGAATTTTGAAAATTATTCAATATTATTGAAATAAATGAAAAAATGATGAATTATTTATTTTTCGAGCAAATATCAAAATTCTTATTGAATATTTGATCAGGAGAATGAAACGCTCTGGTTTTAGGGTCTAAACCGAAAATCGGTACGAAAATTGTGATGGTTTTTTTTTAATCAAACGAAAAGTAAATAGAAAAAATATTTTTTGTTGGGCTCGAACGTTGCAAACCTTTTGCCATTTTAAACGGGATTGAAATGCATTTTCCAAAGCATCTCCTCGCTTCGATAATCAGACGAAAATATTTCCAGGCAGTGGGTTTATTTCCAAATCTCTTTGTACGAGGAACAAAAATTGGAAAAGTTGGACTTGAAGGAAAATTATAAAGAACGCATTTTCTCGAACCACCTTAATAGCGGGCTCAAAATAATTGTAAATACATATATATGGTAGGCGGGGATGTACGGTTATAGGGTGTTTTTGATGTATGCACGAGGTTACTGGCGCGTTAGCCCGCGAGCTCGAACCTGAACGCCCGCGTGTTTATGTTAATGTAATTTTGTGCGATGGCGCGCGAACCGCGAGGGCATATATACATAGAGGACTGAAATAACGAGTACACGAGAGATAAATCGTTTCTGCATACACATGTGATATGCATGTTCGTTTTACCGAGCTAACTGTGCCACAGCGAACAATTTTACCGGAAGTAGTAGCCGTTGATCGCTTTCCCCTTTTTACGCAACTTTAACTCAAAATGCCTTCGTAAAACGGAATGAAATTATCGCTTTCTGCCCACAAATGGCACGTCACTCAAGCCCGTGACTCGTGAGCATCGTCAATCCTCACCATAAAGCTAAACTACCAATTTCTCGATAAATATTTTGTCTATTGATGAGCCCATCAAATAAATCCTCTGATTATGCAAATTCCGAACACGTTGAAAGATTTTTGCCAATGATTCGCCCCTCTGGTCCCGGAAGTACATCGTGTCATTTTAAAAAATTGGAACCGTGTCTGAATGGAATTCTCACTATTCCAGCATGCGTAGAATTTCTCTTCGTAACTTTTTGAATTGTTTAATAAAATCTCATTTGAAAAATATATTTTTTCGAAATATCCATAATGATATTGTGCATAATTCATAAATAATATGACCGTACACGTGTTGCGAATTTATTTTGTATTTCGCGTGGTTTTCTTTACATCCATAGGCAATTCAGTATCCCATAATTGTGTCATACGAGTCGGAGTTTATTTACAGTGGAAATTGATGCTTACTCAATGATTAACTCGGTGGCAGTGAGGGGGAGTGAGAGAGAGAAAGAGAGAGCAGGTGCGAGAGATTTATGTATACGAAGCGAGAAATCGGAGACTCTATATGCAGTAGAAATGGGCAAACCAATCGGACCAGAAATCAAATCGATATTTCCGGATTATTTCGCGACGCGCGTGCCGAATATGTATCTCCGGTTATCAAAACGATTGATGCGGGTATATTCAAGGTAATAGGCTAGGTTAATCATTCATAAGCATACAGACATAGTGGCCCATAGACGTGTCTATAAGCGCGTATTTCAAACGTCACTTTTCTGTACACGTAGTTCAACTGTCAGTAGTGTAACCAGGCTATGATCAGACACATTGGAAAGTGCAATCTGACGGACTAGCCAGCTCGAATTGCTTCATCAAAATCAGTCGATCGTGGCATCGCGATGAATCGTGATAAAAATCCTTTTCTGGAATTTCAACGACTTTTAAAAACAGAAAAAAAAAGTAAAAAATTCCTATACGATAGTGTGTAAATTTTTTGGTAAATTTATACGGTCAATTGTTTGTCGCTCCCAAGGAGAACAAGTAAATATTTGAATTCGGAATTATGAGGAAATATGCCACGTGTGGTTTTTTCTTTGACGAAAGAATTTTTAACAATTTTGAGGAGATGAATAGACTGTTCGATTGTGCCACGACCGAGCCATATATTGAGTATTATTATTTTTATTACTGTTGCCTGCGAGTGCAAAGATATAATTAAAAGGAAAGATAATATTGAATAGCCATATGTGCAAGCCATAGGATCAAAGTTTATTTCCCCCTAGTCGAAAACTCGAACAACGGAGCTTGAGAAAAAGAGAGGAAAACTAAAGGGATTTTATGAAAGGGATGAGAGCAAAGCGAGCTCGGAAAAACACAGCAAAGCCACACGGGCCATCCTTTGGACACTGAGAGCTCCGATGTGGGGATCTCCCTGTGGGATGGCTTGCTCTGGGAGGATCTAATCGTCCACCGAAATGCGGTATGCACACACGTTTCCCTGAGAACTCGCTGCTTTTCTCGTTTTCCTCGCTTTTCTACAACGTAAAAGCTCCTTCCAACCTCCCCTATTTTCTCTCTTTTTCTCGCAATCTCAAGGGGATCCTCGCCGCCCCGTCATCGCCATCCCCTTCGCAAATATTCACAAACCTAATGGAAATACATATAAACATGAGACATTAAGTGTGTGAGATATGATTCCCAGCATCAAAAACGTACACAATTGAACATGATAATTAATAATAAATATAGAGAATCCTACCATAATTCTGACTCAAAATTACAACTTTTGTTGTATCTAGAAAATAATCGTGAATGCTCGTGACCTCCTGAAATTTAAAAAAATTCTCGATAATACTTGTAAAGTAAATATCAGCAGTAATGATTTCTAGAAATTCCAATAAGGGAATAAAACCGAAATTTTATCAACCATCCGGAATAATTGTCAAATTTATCGAATTTAATGAAAAAACGAAAAATTTAATATGCGCCAATTTTTATTGTGCCAGCACAGACAGTGGATGATGGAAAGTTTCACCAAAAACCAAAGATTCCAGGTCGATGATACGTTTGCTTGGAAAAGTGCCTGCAAATAATAATTTTTCTTTCTTCAACGTTGTTCCTCAGTTGCCAAACGTTTTTTCCTTCTCCGCATTTTGAAAAAGCGAGACCGCACTTGTAAAAGGAAAAATAAAGGTCGCGCGCAAGAAAGGAACAATGTTAACATACGGCCTCTGAGACCCGCCAGATGTGTCTGCTCCGGATGAACAAATTACCATTTATCCGTGAAGAGAAATGTGGATCCTACTCTTTCCGGTAGTTGCCAGCAGTTAGGTAATCCCCCTAACAGGAGCTCCGAGCAAGGTTAATCAACGGAACGATCTTTTTAGGACTACACTGAACATTTCGTACTTTTTGTCTCAACCCTCAACGGATTCCTGCTCAATGCCGTGCAGAAATTTTCCAAACAAGAATTCACTGTCATTTTTTTCTTATTATCATTAAAAAAAAACAAAAAAAAACCGTGACAAGTTTCATTATCGTATGGAGATGATAAATTGAAGTTTACTCGATTCCTTTAGCCATTCCTCTCATTTATTAATCCCCTGAAGATTTCAAAATATTCACCACAACATTGTGAATTTATTTTTGTGTAAACCCATCAATTCCAATCAATTAAATAAAATCATCAGAATAAGTACCAAACAAGATTATGCCTCAAACTCGAAGAATGATCATTGAACCCAGATCCACGGTGTACGGTACGTGGGGATTAACACGATCCACAGAGTCGGATTCACAGTTTGCTTTCGCCATTAAAACTTATTTTAAGACTAGACCGTAGACTGTTTTTCGTTATGTGATATACGCGAGAACACATTCTTCTAATGGATCAAGATATTTTCCGTCCTTTGTGATTGTCAGAGTAAATGGAACGAGTTTCGAGTGTATGGATATCCGTGTAAATATATAATTCATTGAATTTCGTTTCTCTTGTACGTTAAGACTATTATTGATTTTCCTTTAAATCCATAAAAATAATACTGCACACTTGTTGTTGGCAACAGATAACTGCGATGATAGGTAATTGCAGGGCTGTGAATGATATAAATGAATTTGTGAGAGCACGAAAATTTTGGAATAATTATCTTATTTGTTCTAAAGTACTCGAAAATCAACTGGTTGAATTTGTAGAGAGAAATATTTGAAAGCTGAAGAAACACGACGAGGATAAAGTTCGGAAATAATTGGATTTGTCGAGAGAGTCGTTGCCAACAGGGGTCAAGAGACTAGAACGTTGGGGATCATGAACCGAAAACCGAACAAAGTCTATAGGGATATGTGGTTACGGGGGTTAGGGTCAATCGGTATTCGCACTGTGTTAACTTGGAATTTATGCAACGTACAAAGTGACCGGAAAATAGTAGATTCGAGGCTCAAGATTAACGCGATCTTGTAAACAGTTTCCAATGCGCAAGAACCATCAATTGTGTTTTTATTTTTTTTTCGCGTTCAATCATCGCCCGCGGTGACATATGAATCGATCATCGATGGCCATTGCGGGATGGGCGACGCGATGCAGTGACTGTTCGGCTTTGAGTCGTTCCAACGCACTCCGGACCATAATCCCCATACGTTTTTTCCGCTCGGTCCACGTGGTATCACTTTGGAGCAAAATGAAGGCTTTGCCGGCTTTTCACCTGTAAGCAATCGATACATTTACAAATATTAGTATTGAGCACGTTACAAACGTCGCATACGTCAACGTAGAGGAGAGTAACCTGCATATATATGGTGCAGGTTATAGGAATCTAGCGAGGTGGATCGGTGGGTCAACCGTCGCTCGGGGCCAAAACCAATCACGTTCGGTGGCTCTCCAGGGCCTGGTTGTTTCTCCTCTCTCTTACTATCTCGCAATCCATCCTGTTTGCTTTCTCCGCTTATCGATATACATATACAGAGAGACACGTACGTACGTGAATGCATATCTCTCTGTATATTTATATATGGAAGCCGAGAAAGAGGGAAGGCTTTAAGAAAACGGCGTAGCTCGGCACAGGTTGAGTTACTGAAATTGCTGAAGTTCCGTCCTCTCTTTACCGCTTTCTCACATCTTTCCTTTATCTATCTATATTTCAGCATGCATATATGTATATTTATATGTGTATAAATATAGCTGCCTAAGTTTGCATACGTGTATGTATAGGAGTGACTTTGTAACCCTCGAAATTCACGTTTCAATTTGATATTCCCGGATCGCACGACACGCTTAAATCTCCGCTCTTCTACGGCATCATCCACTTTCTACATATTCAAACATATATACACGTTCGTATAACACGTATAAAAGTGTATATACGCATCGATGGGATTCACAAGAATTTGGATTACGAATTGGATTTTCGAGTATATAGGATAAGCGTTCAGGTTTAGTCAGTTTTATATATATATATATATATATATATATCTCTCTCTCTCGCCCTATGGGATTTCATCTATAATCTTATGTCTTATTGCCTTCCAACTGTACAAACTTTTATTCCTGCGCTTCATTCTTCGCTATAAACGTTATTTAGTGATACTCATATTATATATTATGTACCGAGGTATATAACATATCGTTGTTACACGTGTACGCATGTGGAAATTCCATAGAATATTCATACGCTATTTAATATACTATTTTCAGTGGAACAGTAGAAATGCGTGCGTGCGATCAGACAAATTGAGGGATTCCTCTCTCTCTCTCTCTCTCTCCTGGTTCGCGTCGAATAGAGTTTTTCGGTGCGCGACTAAGGGCGTAACGCGCGGGGATAAAGGTGAAGGAGAGCAGGGGACACAGGAAAATATAGGAGCGCGAATCCTACTCATGAAATGTGAAATAGTACGTAAAATCTGATAGTGCTGCAGGAAAACGCTGAGAAAGTTTGCTACCGGGGGTACGAGGAATGAGAGAGGCAAAAAAAAAGGTTCTACCTGTTTTCTATACGACTTGTATTCCTGAAGAGTGCGCAAAGGCTGGGAACGTTTCCCTTGGGGCGCGTTTGCTTTTTCGACACCAAAATGTCCTACTCGCTCGGACCCGATCGCCTCATTTTATGGCTTCAACTTTTTTTGAAAGATGCTCACAGCCCTTCTTTTTTATTTATTTTTTTGTCCCAGTTTACTAGAGCCGGACACAATGTACGAAAATAAAGGGAGAAATCGTTGAACGAGCAGGAGATATTCTGAATATAGGAGGAAGGACATCTGGCATCAATAATTCAAGGAAATAATAACGACGAAAATGATGATTCGAGGATACTCATAAATTATAGACACATCCTTAATTACCATCCGGTGCTTCGTCACCGCACAACTGACGTCAAACTCTATAATAGCTCGTTAGGAGTTCAGAATATCGTGTGACGAGAGTTAAAAAGTTGAAAGTATTAAAAAAATCTTAGTTGCATAGCCAACATTACAAAACAAAGTGTGAAACGGGAATAAAGTGAGATAAATGGTAACAGAGAATGAAAAATGGAAGAGCGAAATAAGTGAATTATGGTTGCATAGCTATGCAGAGAGACAGCGAGATAAAAAAAAAAATGGTGTAAGAGAGAAAAAAAAAGAGGTTTTAAAAGGCGCACTGGTACTGCATGTACAGCGGTGAGCAACTTAGCTCATGAATTAATTTCACGATGGAATCGCTTATACTACATTAACTTTTAATTTGCCAAACGCCTGGACCGCAAGCGAGCTAGGAGCTAGCGTTCTGGACTATCCACACGAGCACGCCCCCACAGCCGCCGTGTATTCACATTAACTTTCTTTGTTCATGCTAAGTAATGGATAGCCCCCGGGAGAAGCGGTTGTCTCTGACGGCAGGCTTATTGCCTTTCTCGTCGTTGTCGTAGCCATCCTCGTATTTGTACCTACAGTCATGATGTTCAGTCTGCATCTCTGTATATACGTGCGCATGTCTCTATATACGTACAAATATTCAATCACGACGATTGTTTGCAGCTTTTTTTCTTCACTCTCTTTGCTCTATGTGTATATAATGCGAGGAGCTTGCTTGGATATTCGATTTCTTTTTCAACGACGAATCATCAAATTCTTTGGCTCTGGGTATCAGTAAATCCAAAGATTCGACGAACCAGCATAATCGGGAATGAAAATGCTGTGTCGAATGTGGTGCAAGAAATATTCGTACAAATAACTCGAAAACAACATCATGAATATTGATTCATCTTGGAATAACTTCATTGCTGCTGAGGTTGAGTTTTTTCTTTGGTATTTGCAATTTGTTTCACAAATTTCTTTCGGAGGGTTGTTTTTTTTTTTGCTTTTTTTCCTGCTTCGGCGGGTTCTTCATGCGCGTGAAAAAATTCACCGGAACGCGATTTACAAGTAATATGAGAACATCAGCTATGAGTACGACGTAGCAACAATAGCAAGAAGAAAGAGATGCTAAAGTTTCGACGGAGAAGGAGACAAAGTGGGTAATAGCAAGAGCGTAGTGAAACCCAAGAAAGACTGAGAAAGAAAAAGCGAGGAGGAGTGGGGGGAGAAGAAAAGGAAGGAAAGAAAGTAAGAGAGAGAGAGAGAGAGAGAGAGAGAGAGAGAGAGAGAGAGAGAGGCTAGGCTAAGATGCACCAAGCCGAGGCGTTTTCGCATAGCTTTCCTACCCCCACACCACTTGCCCCTGTCTTTCTCTTTTGCTCCTCTCCGTCTGGCCTTCCGGCGTTGGCACGCTGTAATAATACGTAATATCTTTACTGTTTTAGGCAGCCTCGCGCATTATTCGGATGCCGAGCGTGCCTTGGAAGTTTAATTTCGAATCGTATTATATCCGCACGCGGACGTTGAAGCAGCGAGGCTGCGGGACCGTGGCTTTCTCAGTTGATACGCGAGTTTCAGCGGCAAGTGAAAGAGCGACGAAGAAAGAATGGCAGTGAGAGAGGGAGAGACGGAGAGAGGCCCAAGATCCAGCGGGACTGAAGGGGTTGATATACCTTCGTTTATACAGGCTGTCCAAAAAATCCCGACAACATTGTCGTACGACCCTCCTGATGCACAAACGTCCCGGTAATTTTTTACTCCGACGCTTTTCGATGAAATTAATTTTTTAGTTACGCTTTTCCCACACGCTATCGTTGCCTAAAAATGCTCGATGTCATTTTCATATTTAGAGAGGCGGCAGCGTCTCGATGACAAGCATTAAAAAGATAAGTTCGCACCGACGTGTCAAGTTGCGCCGCGTGTCTATATACCCGAGATAGGGCCTCGTTACGTTCAAACTTTTAAATAAAATAATTCGCTCCCTTGGTCTACTCAATTTGAGAGACTCCTTTTGAGACACCCTCTACAACGTGTATCCAAGAAGTGTAGTTGCAAGAACAGGAGCTGAAGCAAAGCAGGCAACCTGAAAAGATGGATGTCCAAGAGAGACAGGAGAGAGGCACGCGCTCAAAGAGAGATGAGAGGAGCGAGAAGAAAGAGCAACGGAGAGTAGTCTCGGTAGCCACCTCAGTAGAAACGTCCCGAGACTGAGCAGACCAGAGAGTGAAGCTGCAAAAGCCTTGCTGAATTGTACTATCCCGAGAATAACTGTACACGGGGTCTTTCGAGGAAATGCAATGCAAATTGGATATCAAAGAATTTTCCATCACAAACCTGTCTATCCATTCAATTTTATTTTCTTTCTAATCTCATCATTACCGCGAAGCATCCACAAAAATAATGATTCAATGCAATCCGAGGAGTCGAGACTCACCAAGTTTTCCCTGCGATGCAGTCCACCGATGTCTTCGACATTCGGTCCATCAATACTGCAGTATTTTAATATTTTATCGAAACACTCGAGTATTCGCGGTGACGTACTCCCTCCGAGGAGCTTCATGGAATAGGAACGCAGTGTACTCCACGAATCCAACCAAACCCAACACATTTAGACACAACTTCTCCTACGAGACGTTGGGAATAGTGTGGCGGTGCGAGAGGCGACCGCAACTCCACGAAGGGCCTTGACAAGTCACAGAGCTATACCGTCTCTGTGTGATTTTCTATTCTCGCTAGACTCACAATTATTTCATTCGCTTTCGATATCGAACGATCAATTTTTTATATCGATCGATACTTCATTGTCATTGTGTGTATCGTGATTCAAGTTCAATGCACTTTTGAGAATGTTGAATGGCTTTTTTCTCCATACAAGAATCAAGGAAAAAAGTGAGCGTTTTCGGGAGATTTAAACGATTTGAGGATTTCTTGCTCTGTTCTCCGCTGGTAGTAATTCAGGGATGCGAATCGAGAACAGGAGGATTCATGGCTTACGGATATAGCGTTGAGCTGAGAACTCTCCCCCATAAACCCTTCGCTGATTCTCGGGCAATATAGACCGAAGAAAAAAATAAATAGCAAGGGCGAAATGAGCGTGTAAAATGGACACCGTTTTGGTCCGATCGTGCGATGGCCGAGAGTCACCGGAACTTCGGCTAAGTGTAGCTTCCGGTGCTATTACCGGCCTCGGCTAACCGTGAAGCTTCGACTCTTCCTCCTTCGCTTAACGCGTTCCTTCCAACCGTCGGTGCTTGCACTCTCGATCTTACATTCTTTTTTCCTCTCGGGTTAAGGCACATTCTGCTCATGCACGAAATTTGTACCAGCCCTCCGGAACTCGAGAGACATCCAATCAATTTACGAGAAAACTAATATTTTTTTTTCTTTTCATTCCTTCAATCTGACCCAAAAGGCCCAAAATATTATTAAATATTAGGCGCTTAAATATTTTATGACCTTCAATTGATTTTTTGATGGAAACAAAGATGAAGTCCCAAAATATTCGTTTTCGAACGATTGGTGAGAGAAAAATTATCGGGTCAAAATGACCCGGTTTTGTAATGTTGATAATTCTTCTTAAAAAACGAAAATTTAAAAAATATCGAGTCAACCACAAATTGTATTGTGAGACGATTCCTTAATGCTGCTTCGTATATATTATCGCCAGAGGATGATCTTCCTCAACGATGCGATCCCATGGCTGTGACGTGAAATGACCTATATATACGTAGCTTAGCGCGTAAGTAGAGTCAGTCATGTAACAACGTGCAGTCTCGTAGTTCTTCTCCACGCGTTGTTCCCCTTTCCATAACGGTTTCGCTTTTCCCGGCACGTAGCTCATTTTTATTTCGTCGCCGACTAATAAAATGCCAAGCCTCTCTGGCCCTCCGGTGTAGCTAATTTCGTTTGAAGCAAGTTCTCCTTCTGCCACTTCATCGTAGCTAGTAGTTGCCCGACGTCTCGACAACGCCTGTGTTTGTAGAATACCACGTAGTGTAACAAATGTTTATATAGAGATATAGGAGTATGGCAATGTTCAGCGTTGCAGACCGAACGGATCGACTTACTTAGCCTTCTTAGGGAAATGATCCTTTCGCCTGGAATTCTTCGGGGTTTTTCTCCTTCTCTCATGCGCTTCTGTCTTTTATTTCATCGGCAGAAATGTCTTACATCTCTTTTTATTTTTTTCTTCTCAGGATGAACGAATCACCTGAAATTCGAATGCATGGAGCCCGCAATTTGGCGCTTCTCTCTGTCGTGAATAGCTTGCCCCTTGACGGAAGGATATCCTATGAAGCGGCTCTTCATCATCCCCTCCCAAGAGCTCGTAGCCTTCACGGCCATATCCACTTGTTCCTCGATTGAATCATCCTCACCCCCGAGTCTACATCGTCAAGAGGATAATTCTATTCGTGGAACAAGTCCCGAGTCTAAAGAGATGCATCCTCTTTCAACGATAGTCACGTGCAATACTTGCATACCGTGAGGAACGAAAATGAGAAAGAGAGAATAAGAGTTTTGAGAGAAAGGAAAGAGAGATGGCAGTCTATTCCAGAATTACGTGCAACACCGGTCACGGAAACCGTCACAACAGCGCCTCCAAGTAATTTCTTCTCTCGAGCCGCGACCCCCTGACCGAAGAATAATAATTCGCTGAATACAGAGGAAAATATTCGCGGCTTGCGCCGAATTCAGCATGCGAAAGTCTCTTCGCTCTACCCCTTCCCCTTCTCCTCGCACGCGGACCCAAAACCACAAATTTACGTGATATCCTACCAAGCGTAGATGCGGCGGCTCTCTCTCTTCTGGAGTGGGAAACCAGGATGTCCGTTATCCTGGCCTGTGTACAGTCGCCAAGAGGGGGACACCGCGGATTCCTCCTTCTTCGGACGGATCTCAAACGTATACTCGAGCCTCGATTCCGTTGACCCATTCAGAACCGGAAGCACTAAGCCTGAGCGCGATCTGCCGCGTGTAGGACACGGTAAATCATCGAATTTTAATTTTCTCCCAAAATCAGAGACACTCGCTTCGTGT
Source organism: Campopleginae sp. 14b (assembly GCA_030522525.1). Lineage (NCBI taxonomy): Eukaryota > Metazoa > Arthropoda > Insecta > Hymenoptera > Ichneumonidae > Campopleginae sp. 14b. The sequence continues at coordinate 122,436 of JAPYYS010000103.1, forward strand.
CTCACATTTTTTTCCACCCCACAATCGATCGACGAGAAAATCTCAAAAATCGCAAGCTCCTCCTGTATCCGCTGCTAGTGTCGAGTTAAAAATCCCCCTCTTTTCCCCGTATAGATAGACGCGAAAGCTCTGGCTTAGACGCGTCTCCAGTTAAAGTGGTGCGTCCTCTTAACGTGCATTTATTTATGCATATATATCTAGTAACTACGTACGAAACTACGTTCCACGAAGGATCCTAATTTACACTCATTTAAATTTTCGGACTGGACCTTCTCAGGGCTTGTATCTCCGTATCAGGATAATGCATATACATGCCTTTATCTTTTTCTATACATATAACATCCACATATATTCATATATAGGTTTATATTTTCACCAAGTCTTGCTAACGACGCAAATTCATTCCTGACTCTGCACTCGTTTTGCTTCGGTTTAAGAGCCTCTTCGCAATGCGAGCGTTTCCTCTTACTTTGTTTATATATTGTATAAGTAAATATAATATGCTTATATCTACATATGTAGATAGTCTCATATATAAACGTCAGCCACTCTATGACATCCTGTTGAAAATCCCGCCTTGATATTTCAACTCGACTCAGTCATTATTATTATTATTATAAAACTATTTTCGGAAACGAAAATTCTTGCGAATACGACACACACGCCGATATATTCGCTTCAAATGGATAATTCGAGTTTTGCTCACGCAGAATGTAATCTTCGAAGAATCGGATTACGAGATGGTTATGTAATTACGTGCTTTATTCATGGTTTGTTTGAATAATTTGGTCCTAGTCCTCGGGGCCTAATAAATAATTGAGGTCCTGGAAAAAAAGCTTGAAATTATTTGGCGCTCCGAGGTTGGAGGTGTTTTGAAAAACGGAGTGAACAAGGCCGACGTAAAACACAAGCTTTAGTGGTTTTTTCGTACTCTTCAGCCTTTATAACGTTTTTCGTTTCGATTTCGTGCTAACGGACATTTCCAAACACGGATCACACCCTCACTCATTTATTTTTCATTCTCACGTCCTCGCCCGTACCACGTTAAGCTCAAAGTCCCCCAATCGCCCAGAGCCCAAGCATGACGACACTTCCGGTATCGTACTCGTCCAACCGGATGGGGTTTACTGATACCTTAAAAAAAAAGAATCTCTTGAAAAAAAGTGGAAATGTAAGAGCAACAAAAAAATAAGGGGCCAAGTAGAAGAATCATGGACGAACCAACGAGCGTGTCGACGTACGATAACATCCCAAGTCTCCGAAAAACTTGACCATAGCTTTTCCAACTCCCACTCGTTCTTCTTCTTCTTCTTCTTCTTCTTCTTCTGTCGAACGCCCTATCTTCGCCAAAATTTCAACATAATAAATCCCGCGTGCCTCATGTAAAAAGACTCCGGTTATGCTTCGGCATAAATTTATATTCGAAGTATTGAGCTGTTGATATTTATTGGTAGAGCTGCACGGTGATTTACGCTCGACTGAAACAACACGAGCTCCAACTACTTTTTCATCATTTTATTCCCATTTTATTTGTGCATCCATTTAATTCACTGATTTTATATCCATTTGTGAATAAATGGACTACGAAACGATTGATACCGAATAAACAGCGCCGATTCGTGTTTTCCAAATTAAAACTGCACAAAGATATTTATGTGAACAAAAATATGGCATATTAATATTTAAAATCTATTCGGGACTCTTGGGATTATTATATATCGACGTTTTTCATGGATTCGTGTATGGAATTTCGAATTCCGGCCCATATAATCATTTTCCCATAATTCGATAATGATAAAGTTGGACTCATCGTGTTTTTTTCTTTAATTGGGAAATGTTGGAATTTTTTTGGAATTATTTGACCTTGAAAGAATATGCAAAACGTAAAAACCACGGGATATAATTATATTCAATATTATAAGAGGAAAAACGATCTCTGAACGCTATCTGGTCGTGGATAAAGCAATCTTTTGAAAATCCATTACCGACAATCGATAAGGCTGGTACACGAACGTTGTACACGTTCCCACGCACCGACAACATCTGTCGGTCGTTGATATCGATTTTACAAACGTCGAGGGATCGCATCTGCTCAGGTGGTTTGTTTGGCTTTTAGTTAGGGACGCTTGTCAGTCGTAGAAAGCCTGCAGAGCATTGATGAGCTATTTTTCAACAATCGCTGTCAAATTCTACAACGAATTATCTTAATTTCATATGATAATTAAATGAATTGAAATATAATTTCAATCGACAGGTTAGTCGACGAAAATCCGTTGCACATTGATTTTTTATCGTTTGAATCACCGAATGTTCTCATAACATTGCTCTGCACAGAGTCAGCTAAGAATTTTGCTAATGCACTACAATGATTAATTATTCCATATAAAATGGAGTTTTCTGCTGCGCGATCGTCTGATCTTTTTTAGACAACAGGATGATCGAGTGCTATGGCCGAATTGCACATTTTGGGACAAATCGTTTCCGCGGAAAATTTTAAACAATCGTCCCTCTTTTGTAAATGGAGTTTTCATGCTGGTACGTTTTTTTAAAATTTAACAACACAGTGTTTCGTTCCAAAGGAATGAAAGAAAAAATTCGGGAAAGCATATAAATTGTTCTAATAAATAGGAAGTGGATGGAAATTATTAGAAGGATCTTCCGAAGGCCAAACTCAAGAATGTTCCGATCCTTATACGAATAAATCGATTTGGGATCACCCGATTGACTTGCATTACTCGACTCAGACATTGCAAGGTGCACCAAAGTTACTTTTACAAATTTTCTGTCGTGACAATAATAATCGAATATTATTCGTTGCCTACGGAGTCGTAAACGTGCCCTTGTCTCCTGGTGCACACGATATCAAATGCTACACATGGAAACCCGTTGGTAAGTCAAAGCAAAGTCAAAATCATTTCGTTTTTATTGAGCAAAATTTTTGAAGCTGCTGTAATCCTTTTTTACGTCAATGACATTTTTTTTATTTAGGCGGTTGGCAGGATCGATTGAGAGATAAATTTTTAGGAATGACACTTCAACTAAAAACCCCAAGTTTATTGGCCAATGGTGACGACAGATTTGAGTTACTCACAGAAAGTCTGGGAACAGTGAACGTGCAGATCCATATAATAGCCAGAAATTTCCTTAAATTTGGTTGTCAATTATGATTTAATGAATTTTGCCAACGGAATAATTGAGCAAAGAATTAATTAACGGCGAGTGCTTGAGGTGAAAACTCGATGGATGAAAATGGAAGGCGACAAGTTTGCGATGGAAATTTTAGTATTCCTTGGTCTAGTTTTTCTTCTGCACAATGGCATCGCCATCGACATCGACGATATCAATATAACGAACTGCACCGACGGTTTACCTTGTGAGGATTTCATATCAAACGCAAATCCTCCCACTGGAAACTCTGATGGACCGACGGAAAAATCGAGTGACGAACCATTCACTGTCTTTACTACTGAAACGATCACGAATGAAAATTTCACGACACCGTTTTCTCAAACGGATAAAATATCCTCAACAACCGCAATCGCCATTTCTAGTACAACGTCGGGGCACGATGTGGACCAAAAAATAAACCTTATTGCGAAAAAAAATTCGGAAATATGCATATGTGACTTGAAGGTTATTAAATAATTATTCATTAATATTTAATAAACATTAATAATGAATGAATAAAAATGATTAGTCGTTTCTCTTCGTAATCGCAATTGAGTTGTTTGAAAAATGATTTTGATAAGCGTTTATCTTAGATATCATCGTGTGACGTGAATTGTTGCTGCGATCCTGACTGCAATGATTTTCAAATGTTTGCATTTTCGCGTTGCGACAACCATCGACCTAAAATGTATGACAGTCGATATTGCTACACAAAAAATTTCATTCAACGCAACAATACGCAATTTATTCTGGAAAGGTTGGCCAGCAATTTATTTTGCATCGCTTATGACAATCTTCCACCGATTTATGGAATGAGTGAAGTTCCGGTGGGTAGCGTTAGAGACGGGTGAACTGAAAAAGTTGAAATAAATCCACACTGCACTAAAATATATATTTTTTTTTTGTTTGAAAAATCACAGACTCTACAGAATCGACGAGATTTCGAGCACTCGAAATATTCGATAAACCTGAAAAAATATACGTGGGATTTCCCCAATATAACAATGCCATTGGAATTCAATTTCTCTTCAAATTATCATCACCAAAATAATGTGTGGAAAATCCACAAAAATATCCTCCAACCAATGGGTAATTAGTTTCATATTTCCATTACGAGAATTTCGTTCAACAAGTACACGAGAATTTTCTGTAATTCTCATTTTATTAATCAACTTTATTCTTTTTAATTTTGCAGAGCTCCCGCAGTCTGGACTCGACAGCCGATGCACATTCGTCAGAAAAATCAAATACTTGGAAACATCAAAGTGGACATGTATGCAGACAGATCTAAGTAACAACAATGCTTATTTGTTCACGGAGACGTACAACGACTTGGTGGTAATTGCATCGCCTCATCTTTTTAACTCGACGTTTATTTCTTCCGACAATCATGTAAGTATTTTAAAACTCTTATTAATTTAAACTGACAGAACGATTTAATTGACTACGATATCAAACGAACAAATGAACTTTGACATTTTTCTGCGAACGAATTCACAAATAATGTCAATCGAATAAACCGTTAAAGATATTACTTTCTAAAGAACATCCGAGTTATTATCAATATGGATTGATTACCAATTATGATTGCCACACGATTGAGAAAAAAATTAAAAAGTGTTCGTATCTCATTGAATTCTCGAACTATTTGAGAACATCCCGCAGAAATCCTCTAGAAACGAGTGCACACCCCCATAAGTGCATATGGGGCAACCAGTGGGAGAAAATTGTTGGATTCAAAACGACCCAGTATGCACTCGAATCGTTGAAAGAAGTTTCTTTCTCACAGGAAGCTCACTGGGGTCTTGTTTTCAGACTTGTCCTGCCAACGTATGCCTATCGTTGGAAACATTTTATTGCTCGGAGGTTTGGAGTAATTGTAGTAAAATAAACGCCGTGGAACAATCGTGTACGAATGGTAAATGCGACAATGTGATAAAGCGAGTACGTTACACGTTTTTCCACAACGGTACGAGTGGAATTCGTGATATTGAATTGCGTTTGATGCTGGGCAACGTGTCTGAGATTTTCGATCAACATTTCGAAGTGACTTACGACTGGACTGGCGAGGGAAGGGAGCAGAAATATTTGCGAAGTGGTAATCCCGGGTACACGTTCGGAACGCCAATAATAATTGGTTTTTCGATTTCGAACGCGACGAACGATGCAGCCAAAGGAAACATAAGTGTGAACGGTTCGAATTATCATTTGAAATTAGCGAGGGGTGGGCCAATTGGAAATTGTATCTCAGGTGATCGATACGTGGTGCGTTTCAACGAAAACGTCAAACTCCGTTGCAACGTCGAGGTGAAAACCTCGAATTTTTCTTCCTCGGTCACGTGCATGAGGCTGCAAAACGAAACATTAAAATCAATGCTCGAGGAGGCTCTCGAAGGTGTCACACAAGTTGAAATGTTTCGAACATACGTTTCGAAAACTGGTGATTTGTCGATGAACGATCGTTCGGAATGGAGCCAAATATTGCTCGACAGAATGCCACGTAACGTCGTAACAGGATTTGAGTATCGGGATAAAATCCGGTGCTCGGCACTTGTGACTTCGATGCATATCGAATTTTTGTACACGATATTGCCGAATCACGAAGAAATTGATAATTACAAGATCGCTGGTGTCGCTTTAACGTTCTCCGAGCCGAATGACTTCGCGTGGACGAAATGCCCAGAAAAAAATTGCTCGAACCATTTGAACGTCGAAGTAACGAGTCTCGTTACCTTCACTGACATTTCTACGCCATCCATGTATTATTACGCCGGTGGACCAAATCTGGACATAAGTTTGCCTTACGATTTTTTTTATCCTTTCATGAGCAAAGCATCGACTGGGAAACCCTTGGAGGTTTGGCTTTCTCTGACATTGTTTCCTGCGCTTTATAATCACGTGTTCCCCATCCTTGAATGTTGAATAGTACCCATTGCTCTGTTCAGGTCGACTAAACACTAAAATGAGCGAATAAACGTATGGATTGCCTGAGCTTTTGTTTTCATTTTGTTACACCGCCTGACAATTCTCCAACCGTTTATTCTTGAGCAACGATGCTGTTGAGAAAATGGAGAATCGATCTTGCTGACAAATCGTGATGTTTCCACGATTTCATGATAGACAAGGGAACAGCGAGAGATGAACGAAAAAGGAAAAGAAAGGCGAACATTTGTGATTCGCACAGCTTCGTCTAGTTCAGTTAAATTTTATTGAATCATACGTTGGTCCTTTGGCGAGTTAAAAAAAAAGACAAAAAAGCACAAATTGCATATTGTAAGAATGTAGCGACGTTAATTTTCGTGCACTTTTGACTAGACCACGTACTCCTGAAACTCCTTAACACGAACCAATTATAATCATCGTAATTTCATTTTTTTTTCGGTTCATTCGTTTATCTTTTTTCCGTTGCATCTGCAAACGATTTAAAGTTGATACAAACATACGTAGATCTTATCTTAACAACAAAACGTACGGAGCAACTGACTGCGATAAAAATCTTACGTTGATTTACGTTTTTTTTCATTATTCTTGGGCAAATTTGACCCAAGAACGGTAACCTCATTTTTTTTCCACCTATTCCGGTAACCCCGGGTCAGAAATGATGCCAATTTTGGAAAATTCATATCTCCGGAAAAATTCAACGAAAAGAGTTCAACTTGGGCTCATTTTTTTCGTGTTTTGATGCAGGATCACGTGAGCCTCGAGCAATTTTTCTTGAGGTCAAAAAGTCAGTGAAAAAATCGGGAAAACGATGAAAAACTGGAGAACGAAGGGAGAAAGGGTGCGGATTTAATGTCGCTTGGGTTAGTTATTGATCGCAGGTTACCGTTCTACGGTTAATACGCAATATTTCTTCCGATCGCTTATCTTCTGTTTTTCACTATAAAATTACACTCTCTTCTTATTAACTCACCTCCGTAACGGTTAAATCCGTATCGAGACTACGTGTAAGTTCGAAAAATACTGTGCCTACTTGAGGGCGTCTCATATTAAATTTATTTAATATTTAAAACTCGTCTATTAGTGCCTCGACTGTGTGACGAACTAGAAAACCAAATAATTCATAGTTCGCAGATATATGAATCTCGTTAAAATCCAATAATCGGTTTATCGCCGTTAACTCTCATTTTATCATTCCTTCACAATGATTCATATTTTATATTGATTAATAACTCGACTTTTCACCAAGCTCGAGAGGACATTAACGTTGCTCGGAATCGTAGATATGAAAATCCAGGAGACAACGCCAAATATATACTGTACATACATTTATAATGACGTCAGTCGTAACAAAAGGAAAATATCGTTTAATGGGGTCCCTATTGTCGTAGAATATTAATAAAAATCCTATAATAGTAATAATAATAATACCAACAAATAATTAAAAAAGCCCATCAACGTAAATAAGTCGTGAAATTAACTATTAAATCGATAAATAATTAACCGTTAAAACAAAAATCCCATTCGGAGGGTTTTATACTTTTGATTCGAGCCTGATTGAAAAATTATGCAATTCTTATGAATTTACGGAAATAACAATAGTCGAAGCGGTCGCAATAATAAAATATTAAAATCTTATAATACAATTTAAATAAATATCGCAGAAAAATCGACGATCGACTGTTTTCGGGCATTGTGCTGCACTTGATTGCTCTACCGTTTCATCTGTCTCAGTCGAAAATGTTTTGAAAACTATGGGGAAAGGGGACAACTTTGTAGATGTATTATATTTTCATCAGCGATAACGAACGAATCAACGATCGATATAACTCTCGACACATTTTTAGGTCGGACTTTTCTTCACTCCCAAAAATCTTGAGCTCGTTTTCGTAAGATAACTAAAATTTACTCCGGGCGTTTAATTCTTTTCCACTTGACTTTTAGGCCTTTTCAGTTTTGTCGATCGAAACCTACGAGGCGCCTCACTAGCGTTCTTTGCTAATGAATTCGTGACAAAAAGATCGAGCAGCTCGAGCTTCAACCTTCGGACAATTTTCGCTCGATATTTTTCTCAGGCCATTCACTCTTTTTCGATTGAAACTGGGAAATTCGAATAGCGAATTTTTAGCTTCTAGAACTTCCGGAAAATACTACATTTCGTTGCTGCGTTATCGACGCGAAGCAGAACAAAAAACATCGAAGTTTGCATCGTTTAAGGGCGAAACAATTTCGTCGTGATCAACGATTTGGAAATTTTGGGAAAATAAGATAAAAGTAACGCGTTGTAGGATTTTAATATCAGTGGAAATCATGAGCTTGCGGGGAACGAACGGAGGAAAATGGCGTGATAACGAATTTTACGAAAATGTTCGAAGAAGTAAATCGGAAGCTCTGACAAAATGATAAATCTGTTGGATAGCAACGATGCAAACTTCGATGTGATAAAAATGAAGGAAAGTTCGTTCAGATATAAGTGGGAGAGTCTTTCAAGCTGGCCGTGCAAACTTCGCACTGTGAGGCATTCTTGTCGTTGACGAGAGTGCATTTAGGGCATTCTTTGCCTCCACTGGCCAAAGGTTTGTCCTCGTTGCCTTTGCGTTTGGATTTTCCACACATTTCGCAAATTTCTCGGTCACGTGAATTGAAGAATGTGCAAGTACCGCAGCTCCATCGTTCGGTGGAGATGTGTTGTTCGGTGTCGTGTTTCTTGAAGACTCTAGCTTCGAGTTTGGCATCGACTACATTTTTGTAAATATTTCTTGGCATGTTGAGTGTGTTGCTATATTTTTTACCATTTTTTTCAAAGCCGATGAAGTTTTGGTCGGAGATTGGATCGAGAACGAGACAATCTTGGGTAAAATCGAGGGAAGATGCTTTTTTTCGAAATTCCGATAAATTTGAGCGATTTTCTTGTCCGTTGGTTAGATCCGAGTTGGAATCGTTGAAATTGATGGGCTTGCTCGTTTGAGCGGCGTTGCAAACTCGTTTCTTCTCGTCCCTCGCGCTCCGAATGCCACTGTGTTTTTCGTATTTATCGTCTGGGTCGAGAGGCGCGAGTGATCGACAACTTTTAAGTTGAGATCTCGCGGAGCCTTTCGCTTCGACAGGCGAATCTTTTTTCCTCAGTACGTCGTCCCGTTCTCCAAGGTCCTTGGAGTAACCGCGACTCTCCAAGTTCTTGTAAACGAATTCCCAATCGTCGTCTTTGGTGTTGACGTTGTGACGAGATATTTTAGTACTCGGACGTTTATCGACCCTCGCGTAATCCTGACGATCGTCGAAGTTCGAGCTCGTGTTACGCCGAAAATCTACCTCGTCGTCGTCGACGACAAGCTCGCGAGAACGAGATTTCGTCGCCCGGTTGGAAATCTCGTTGAGGATCGGACGATTGAGCTCATAATTAGCCACGGGCAATGGTGGATCGAGTTCGATCAATCGTCCGGTCGGTACTCGGGTCACGTGACTCCCAGAAATTCCTGGCATCGTCATCGAATTGATCGATTGGCTTTGTCCCGAAGGATAATAGTGATTGATCGATGGCCTGCAGAGATAAGGATTCGCGCAGCGATTCGGCAAGGTCATCGGGTCCATCGGTGCGTAGTAATAATTTCCATCGGCCGCATAAGCGTTCTCGGGCTTACAAGTATTAGGCATTATCGTCGAGTTGTAATTTTTCGCTATCGCGTCATAAGGAATTGTTGGCCCTACGAGGGGCGGAATTGGTACTTCTATTCCCATTGGCTGTTGCGCGTTTATGTAATCGCGATAACTGCTCGAACAAGTCTTCTCTCGAGACTGATGGAGACGCTCGAGAAATCGAAAATTTAACGCTCTCATTGCTTGCTCCGGTGTCCCGACCGAATTGCAACGAAATTCAAGCACTTCCAGCCACGAGACTGTAAACTTTTGTGACACGTTCTCCCATATCTCTTTCAGTATCTGAAAGCACCATGAAATCCGAATTATTTCGAAATCAGTAGAAATCTCAATTTTTTCCTCCATATATCTATGAGAAGTATCATTAAACCTAAAACCACAAACCGGGGTAGATATCCCGAGATACCCGAGGCAAGCTTCGAATTACGTTCCTAAGTTAATTTTTCAGCACTTTCAGGTATTTAAATCGATTTTTCACCAACTAAACCTCGATGGAATTGAATTTTCTCTGTATCATTCTTTTTGGCATGCAACAACAAAAAGATTCATGTACTTATAAGTCAGATTATGGCTTCCGGAACGATTTTACGAATAAAAAACCCGTGGGGTATATATTTACTCCGGTTTGGAGTTTAAAGGTAAAGGAAATGAGTTTGAAGTTCAAGGACCAAAGCAGTCACTTCAAAACACTTGTCAGATGAAAACTAACAAGATAAATAATGGTCATAGAATGAAAAATCACCTGGCACTCGACAAACGCGACGATCGCATCTCTGCTGACGTTGGAAACCCTGTCGGGATCTATAGGCCCTTCTAGTGTAAGTACACCAAGGCCGGTATGCTTGTAGCCCATCAATTCAAACATCAATTCAGCGCCGATGAGATTAGCTTCTATTTCGTGTTTATAGTAGCCGCTGTAAGTCTGCAACAAATGTTCCACGATATTTTCATCTTTCAATTTCGTAATTTCTCATTAATCCATTGGCTGGAATGGATTAACCCTCTGAGTGCACACTGGGTCGTTTTGACCCGAACAATTTGCATATTTACCGGGACAGCATGATTCAAAAACTACTTCGGGTCAAATTGACCCAATATGCACTGATAAGAGGTGCGCACTCGAAGAGTGAATGTGAAAAAAAAGAACCTAACAAACCCTCAATGTTCTGTACTCCTTACGCCAGGGTTGAGCAAGTAAGTTGGCTGCGTAAAGGGACAGAGCTCTCCAGGCTGTGCAAGCTCTATAACCGCTGAAATCTTTCACCGTTGCTGCGGAACGATGAAGTATATCTGCCGTTTCTTGAAATACGTATTTCCTCTCGTTAGGTACGTGGCAAAGATATTCCTTTATAAAACCTTCCAGTTTCTGTCTGGCCTGCAACTTGGATGGACTCTCGTCCAGTTGCAAATAAGTCAAATGACTCTCTTCCAGGCGCATACTGATTTCCCGGAGACCATCCGTTCCACCCATCAAACCCATTGTGTCTATAGCCATTCTGCAAGACTCTGGATAATCCAAAAATAACATCAAAAAGCGTCTAAAAACTGCACGAATTTTTTTTTTTTTATCTCCATGTTCCATTCACCAATTTCCAATCCTTATTGGCAAATATTGGAACAGATCAGAAGCAAATTTGAAGAATCGATTTGCGAGCTTGAATTTTGAATATTTTTCTATCGCTGAGCTTTCGGTGGATATTTTGTGAGTTTTGGGGGTAATGTCATTGAAGAGATTTTGTGGAAGTAGGAAACAGTACAGAAAATGAATTTGGAAAATCCATCGAAATGAAATCGTTTTTCATGTCCAGACGGTGGGCTTAAAATACTTTAATTGGGTTTCTTAAGTAACCATTTTGAAAACCAACCTCCCTATTAACCCAGTATACGATCCCAGTTCCTTGCCTCGTAGTGGCTGGCTGCGACCTATAAATAAATAGGAGAATTTATAAATAGAAATGTTCGAGAATTTGGACGATAGAAAAGCTCGTCTAACGTTTCTATTTCATGCATTTTTTAACCTTCATAACTTGATAAAACATCGAGAATTGAGTCATATCCGGTGGATAATTATGGGTTCATCACTGCATTTATTTAATCACTTCACATTACGAATGTATCACTAGACGCAGGGGCTTTATTTGTAAACACAAATCTTTAAATACAGAACGTCAGATCAGAAGAATTGATTGTCGCTTTTTTTTGAGGTTATGTTCGCGTTACGTCACGGAAAAAGTAGTCAAAACACTGTCTCTCGAACGTGGGTAAATTACTACAACATTTTTCAGCGACTCGTAATTATCGTACCAACACTCAAACAATGCGAGAGACGTAAATTATTTTAGAATCTTCTCTTCTTTTTTTTTCAATTCATCGAATATTACGGAATTCCGATTTGCAGTTTCTGACTTTGAAGAATTAGGAACAGAATTTGATCTACAAATTTCCGGCCGATGTAAACATAATGCGATTGGAGGAAAACGCAAGGTGAAAAATATCGTGACCAATCTTGTAAATGTTTTGATTTCCGCGTCACCGATCGACCATGTCGTCTTTCTCGGAATCTTCTGCCCTCACGGCGGATCTTTCAAACATAACAAAATTGTTTGCGTACTTCTCGAAACTCCAAGTCAAAGTTTCGCTGACGGACACTTGAAATTTCTAGTGCCAATCGTATTTACTAGAAGTGTCGAGTGCTCCGGATGATCCATTTCGGAATACAACTGTCGGAATAAAAAACGAATAGTAATTCTGAGCTACAAATTGTCGGTTCAAGTGGACGACCGGATTATTGTTCGAATTCAACAGATTCGACAGTAAGTACCGTCAAACTTTGGTGAATTGTACTGTTCAACCGGGTCTTTCGACTTGAACCACCGTAAACATTTCGTATCCCTGGCACAATTAAAAAATACACTGAAAGATAAATTGCATTTGAGCTTTTGGGGTCCGATAAAAAATGAGCATAGACAGATTGATTAATTATCAATCTGCATTAGTAATCGTGGGGTTTCGAACAAAATGGCGTATAGAAACATTAAAACATTCTAAAAAACGATCAACAAGACGTTTTACAAATATACTTGTGCTAAATTTGTGATAATACAAGTATAAAATTCGTAACTGATTGCACATTGATTTATTGGATAGTCTTTAATGCATACAAATAAATCGTTCGAGTTGGTATTATTCCGGCGGCTGGAACGTGATAAAAAATGGTAATGGACATCAGAGTACCTGAAGGTCAGATGTAATTCGACAATATTTGTTCCGCGGATCCTAAGTTTATAACGCAATAACGTGTACACGTCTCGTTACTTTGTAAAATGTGTTCAATCAGTTTTGTGCAAAATAGAAGACAATAGCGTTGGAAAATAGTACAATATATTTTAAGTAATTACAGTTCTATCCGGTAATGAACGAAAAACGAATATGTTCGAAGTCTTCATTGAATCGATAAATATCTGGCATCGTTCCATCATTGGAGATTATTTTACAATTTTTTATCTGAAATTAATGAAGAATTCGCCGGGACGATAATTCGTCCCAGATGCCAGGCTTGTTCACGTTCTCCGAAGTAAATATAAGTTTACTGTACACGTCATTGATACGATGTTGCAAAAATGAAATTATCTTAACAACGGAGTAAAGAAGCGCCTGGATGTATGTGAGTTTACAATTAAAAAATAAAATAACTGAAATGATGTGTTTTGTGGCGAAATTTTAAATAAATCAGTCGTACTCCAAAAATGGCTTTTCTCTCGTTTCCGCTCAAATCTGATCCAAACAAATATCCAACAATACCATGCCACGCAAAATTTGAGTCAAAACAGTTGAATAATGAGCCAATTTTATCGTCGCTTCTTCCAACGATTTCACTGTCTCAAGAAACAATTGAGAGCAAAACCAATTCGCAAATTGGATTGATTACTCAAGGATATTTCTCTCTCGTTGCTTTCTCGTTTTTGTAACTTTTCTTTCAAAATCTCTTTACAGAGCATTGTTCAACTCCAAGCGTGGCCTTTTACTGCGCGTCCCTGTCGTATCGTCTTGTGATTCTCCAACTACCGTCAATAGTTCTCGCTTTTTTTCCGGATTCTGGAAGAAATGGTTGTTTTGAACGCTCGATTAAAGTTAATTTTTGCGTTTTAATCTTAATCGTTAGTTTCAAATTTTGTCATCTCAAGGCCAATTTATTTTTGCCCTCGGTTTGAATACTCGAGACAGATTCTTCGAGCGTTACCTTTTTGTCCCATTGTTGATGGAGGTACCTCAAGAGTATCGTCGTTTTTTCTGTCACTATAACTTAAACGTAAAATATAAAATAGAGCTATCTGTGTGTTTGCAGAAAAGTAATTGATCAAAATTGGAAAATAAATGTTTACTTTGTTCAGAGGGATAATCTTTAGTCGGCAGGTAAACTGACGGCCTTTTGACGCACGTTCTGTTACCGTTGTCTGTGTGGAAGTTGGCAAAGTTGTTTTCATCATAGGAAGGCAAACCCTTCAGGAATTCTGCGACTGACTGTTGAACATATTGCAGGACTCGTGAGAACTTATACGTGAAATGTAGCGGTTTAGGATGAACGAGGAAAAAAAATGATCGATGTTATCCTAAGGTACGGATTATTGGCGGGATTTACGTCAAAATTTGTTTAGACGAAAATTAAAGGGAGTTTAATTTGAAGGAAACAAAATAATGAGTTTTATGACTCGAAAGAGGAATTTTCTAGTCAGGTAGACACAATTGCAGTCAGTACTGAACGTTGGAATGATTTGAGCTTTAAAATGGGATAAAAACTCGATTTAGTCGTTCACATAACCTCAAAATGTTGAAGTATCGTATTCGTGTAATTCGGAATCGGGAATCGATTGTTTTCTTACTAAAATACGAACCATTATTATATTGTATTTTTCGCAATATCAACGATCGTTTCTATAATTTCGTCTGGATCTCGACCTTTTCTGTTGAAATACAAAAAATTTGATATTTCAGTGATAACGGAACCGTCGTTTCGTCCTGTGTGTAAACTACGAAATGTTAGTTATGGTTATGGCTTTTTGAGTTCCGGGTGGAAGGGGAAACTCACCACCGGCCACCAGCATCAAATCAAATGCTCTTGCCTTTTTTTTCTCCCGGTGAAATGACTGCAATATATGCTTTGATTATAGCATTATGGAAACGACTGATTTTTCAAATATTGTTCAAAATATGAATTTTCGATTGTTACTCTCTCCGAAAATATTTATGGAAATTTGTAGTCAACGAGCATATGTTATCAGAATTACTTCGCGTGAAAAATAAATATTGGCTGGCTATCGTTATTTACGCTCTATTATTCGTTCATTTACTTTTTAAGCAAAACATCAAGCTAGATTATGCATCGAACAAAATTTATTCTTTGAGATATGCGCGACGTTTTCGACCGACAGACGTACGTTTTCGTACCGATTTGACTAGAGTAGTGTCAGTGCTGTCATTCGGCGCGCCGTCTACGGTACCGCGAGGGCCATCTTGAGGAACAGAATACACACTGTAGTCGGTGGTGTTCGAACAGCTCGGTTCGATCATATTTTGGCGAATCCATCGTACGATTAAAACAAAGCAACAAAATGTTTGCCAATCAATTAGTAAGGAGATTTGGAACGAGCGTCGCGCGAGCTTCTCACGATCATGGTGGTCGAGTTGGTGGTGTAAGTTACTTTTTCATAAACCTTCCCTCTTGCCTCGAAACCCCTTCTAAACTTTTACATAATCGTTCACGACTGAATTTGCATCGAGAGAACTGCGATGTTTTTCAAAATTCAACAATCCTTCGTCAATCATCCGATTCGATCGAATTTTCCAACCAGATAACTAATTACAACGCCCTCCTTCCACGATTATTGTTCGATTTTCCATTCCCTTCACCAATTTATATTCCCGTTTCGAGATTTTAGGACACAATTACGTTTGTCCAGAGATTAATCACCACGGACACTTTCATCAGCATAGAAAAATAGAAACAAAAAATTCTCGAACAAAACTTTTAAGTTAAACTGTGTTCTACTTGCCCATTTTTCAAAACCGCACATAACCTCACTACTCGATCGATAATTCCTCATACAAAAAAAGGCCAATATTAGAGCTTTAAAAAAAAAAACTAGCTTTGCCCTGAGGAAAAAAGTTCCAAAATGAAAAATATCCGAAAATCTTCACTTTTTCGTCAAAGTGTTAAGTTTTCAAATTCCTTGGACAGAAAGCACATGCGAAATTGTAGATTTTCGCACGATAAGTGTACCAAAATCGACAATGTGATTCCCTGCAAAACTGGGTCAAAATATTAAAGAGTGCTATCCCGAATTTGATTTTTAAATTTTTGTACAGTTTTAGCAAAACAAGTCCTCTAAGTTGCCAAAACAATTTGTTCAGTTTAGTTACAAATGGTAATCGCAAAGTCTCATTAAAAATACATGAAAAAAAGGTTTTCTCAGCTTCCAACAGTGACAAGGGCGTCGATTCTGTTTCAGAATTTGCCATTCGACATTAACAACAGATACAAATTGACGGCGTATTTCATTCTCTTCTTCGGCAGTGGATTGGGAGCACCGTTCCTGATCCTTCGCCATCAAATGCTTAAATAAGGGGATAATCCTCCGATCTATTACTTTGTAGTAGCGTTTAAGATGCTCAAAGGGTCAGAATTTGTCACCGAATGCTTACTTGTGTAAATATTCAATAAACATCTGTACGAGCAAAAACCAACGTAAATTCGTGTGATGATTTATCTTTAATCTCTGGATTCTTAGTGAAGGAGAAATAAAAAAAAGGGATGTACAATTATGGGCTTAGCGGAAAGCTTAAAATAACATTTTATAAATAGGCCTATGTCCCCGAAGGCTCCACCTGATATTCCAGCCATCTATTGAAAACATTTCTACGGGGTATACATTTCTATGCATATATATATATGAATGTGTCTGTATAAATGTGAGTTTATCTAAAATTAATGCAAAGTAAAACATCTATAAATGGCTTCTCCGAGTTTCCAGGTTTGCTGCTAAAATTCACTATCCAATTCTAGTCTTACGAGATTAATGAGGCTGACCAATAGAATTTCTGGGGCTTTTTGTCACCTGGGGAAATCTGGTAGAGGCAATGGAGGTTTTGCATAGTCGTATAGTTTCGGGCAATCTATGAAATGGGAAGTGGAATTAATTGACGAATTAAAATGAAAAATTGCAGAATTACTGAGCTTTGACAGTTTTGCAGCTTGTTTTTGATTTTGCTCTTACTATTTTTCGATTGACGTCCACCGTGCGAGCGGTAAGAATCTACGCAGGAAATTGGTACTATTCTAACTCGTTCCACTCTGCATTCGGGGTCGATAGTTCGCTGTTGACGCTAAAGGACCATCTGGATTAGTTTTTCCATCCACAAGGAAGTATTGATCTTTTAAATTCGAAACTTACATCGGCCGCTCGGTGAGCAAGATTTTCCAGCCCCTCTCCGTCGCGAGAAAGTAATTTTTTTCGCAGCAATCGTTTTCTTTTCTTTTTCAGTTTTTCGCAGTCGCGCCAACGTTCCTCATCCTCCGTTAAATCTCGATAAGGCTCTATCAGTGGCTGTCGCAACGATCGGTCTGCCTGTTGGATATCGGAGAGAGTTAATTCCTTGAATGCCTTTACCCAGACGCTCGTTGATCGTCTCGGCCTTGCACAGCCACCGAGTAACGCAGCTTTGAAGAAATATCGGAATAACAGGTGAAAAATCGTACTTGCTGATATTTGAGCTCGATTTCGGTCGAACGAGTACACGAGCCGTTGGCGTTGGATTTTTTCCCTTTGCCGCAACAAAGCATCCAAACGAGAATCATGAAAATCGTGATGACTGCACTGAGGCTCACTAAAATGGCCATAACTGCGGACGAAGAGTTCCAAAACTGATAAAAAAAAAAGAGAAATTATTGCGAAGGTTTGGGACTTGGTTTATGGAGAGCGAAAAAGACAATTTTACCATTTGGTAACAACCCTCTACGAAGGGATTAGTACAAGAACGGCAAGTCCTGGCACCTGCAGTCGGCTGATGAGTCCCTTGGGGACATTTCTTACACCGAGAACCCATGTTGTCGCTGTGAGATCCTGGAGAACAAGGAACTGAAAGGGATTTAGGGGGAGAAACGATTTAAGCGTCCGATAGTTATTGGTGACAGGAAATTAACTGGTTAGACTAAATGATTTGGTAATCTCACAGCAATGGCTGTCACGAAAGCCATAGCCAGCAGGACAGCCCACCAAGAGACCAACTTGCCCATCGACGTCGGCGTTTCCATCGCTCCGTCCCCTTCTGTTCCTCGCTTTTTTCTCGAGCTCATTCCCGATTGGTATGAGTTTGTCCTCCGAGCGATGGGGCAACCTAAAAACAACTGTGGTTAAAGATCTCTATAAAAAAAATGCTCATCCATCAATAGAAATCGAGGCGTAAATGACGCTCGAAAAATAAATCTTCATAAATTCTCAACTAACTCGGTTTCTGCAGTATAAATCGTAGATTTCTGCTCAACGTCAGAGCAACTTTGTCCTGCACGGCCTTTTTACATCCGAGTCCGCATTGGCTTCCTCCAACCGGAAATAGTTTCGCGGTGCTCGCTGGCAAGATTAACGCTCTCACAGAAATCTAAGAAAAAAATCTTTCCTCATCTTTGGAGATTCTCAGCATAAACGTGATTTTTCGACTGGCCACGAACCTGCTTGTGGTAACAACGTGGAGCATAAATAAAGGCATCGCAAACATTTCGTTTACAAAGAATATCGTTCAGTTTTCTTGGCAAATGAGACGCGAGAACATCGAGCACCGTTTCGTCGCAGTTTTCCAATTCGTAACGATTTCCACCGCGCAGTGTGTACCTCGGCAGGGTTACGACTAAGTGACAATGCGAAAAAGATAGTAAACTCGGTCCATTCTCAAAACTCTACTTCCTCGTCTTTTTTCACTTCACAGACTTTTCACTGGAGTAAAATACCTTGAATCTTATGCTCGTACTCGTTCCGGACCAGTTCCTCGTTATCGGGGTCTATGTAACTGACGAAACACGTGTAATTGGCCGAATCTTTTGAATCCACGTCGTAAAGCTCGAGATTACCATTTTTTCTTATCAATCCTGTAAAAAAATGGCAACAAATTATGTATCTATTTTCATAAGGACTTTGTTGATAGAGACGATGCTGAAGTTTGCATCGTTGGGATGCAACGAAATTCTGTTTTTCCTTGACCAAAAATTGTCATGATTTTTTTAAATTAAACTAAAAATTAATAGAAAAACGTATTCTCCGTTGGAGCCCAACGTTGCGACCTCCAACGTCGTTGATAGAGGCACCTGACACGGGTAAGCCATCGTCTCGAGTCCAAGAATAATTAGGTTTGCTGATGCTAGTCAACCACGTGACGTCATCGCCGTCACGATTGCACGGGACGTAGAGATCGTTGCCAGGAAAAGACATGAGATCGTTATCGTTATTTTCATAATCCAAACCGCACCTGAGAACGTCTTCCAAATCTTCTGGCTTGACGTACGTCATGCCTTTAGCCTCGGCAAGATCACGACGTGACTTTGGCAAAATGTCACCGATTATTCCGCTCGAGAAAAGAACGATTTCGTCACCGATTTCTTCGTACTTGGGGCATTGGTAATTTTTTATCTTCGTCAACGTGTCGCCTCTTGCTATCAGAATGTCTTTTAATTGATCGATCGTTTCTACAATATCGCATATACAAGTCGCGCAATTATCATTTGTAACTCGATGCTCCATCGCTGGAACATTTGCAAACACCGCTTTTTGTTCGTTTCGAAAATTTTGCGTTTCTTTTGTTATCCCCTTGAGCTCAGGATCGTGATTTTCAAGATAATCGACTGTACGATTTGGAATTTGATCCGTGACGTCCCGATAAATGTACTTGACCCTTAAATGACCTTTGTCCATCGGTATCACCGTCTCTGATTCCCTTTTTTCTTTATATCTCGAATTCTTCTGTTCCGCTAATTTTAAAGCTTTCTTTATTGAACGTTTTCCTACTTTTTTTCGTTTCGTTGACTTTTTAGTTTTCCGCTTGGGTGATCTCGAGCCTGAGATTCTTAGGCTTGACTGTAATTTCCTCTGGACACTGAAATGAGACAGTTGCATATTCGGGTTGGCTTCTTTCGCAGGGGCCAAGTCCACGCGACCGTTTAAATCTCGTTTTGAAGGTCCGCCGCTCTTTTTTCTTGGATGATGATGCTTTTCGTGCCGATTTCTTCGTTTCGTCTCAGTTTTTATATTTTTTTCCAGATTTTTAGAACAGTTTGAAAACTTTTCGCGCTTTTCTTTCTCCGCAATCTTGTTCGCTCGTTTTTTGGACTTTATCTGCATCAAGGTCACACGTGCACTCGTGCCTTCCGGGGTTGTTGCATTGACGGATGTTTTTTCACTCGTGGCGTTTTTTTTCTTATTCTTATTATAATCCGAACCGATGCTCGTTCGATTCAAAAACTCTGGCAAGTTTTTCGAAATCGTTTCTTTTTTGTCTTCCGAGGGAAAATCCGCCCGATCCCACACGATCGAACGAGCTCTTCGGATTCTGTATTTTCCGAAATTGACAATGTTTGTGTGGTCGATATCTCGTGCATATCGAGGATAAACATCGTTATTGATCGTTTCGAGATGTCGAACTTTGCGTGAGGTATTTGAGGCTTCTTCCGAAACTTTCGGCCTCGATCCCTCTGGGTCTTGATCACTTTCCTCCGTTAAAATCGAACGGATCTCTTTCCCTATTTCATCCAGATGTCCTTTCGGACTCGATCGCATTTTTAGTTTTTTTTTGTCCTCCAGTATCGGATCTTTCTCGTCGATGACGTTCCGAGGCAAAGTTTTCTTTACGTTTTTTTCTTTCTGTTTTGAACGAATCTTCTTCGAGCTCCTCTTTCCATTTTTTTTTTCATTCTTGCTCTGTATTTTGTAGTTGTTTCTCGCTGGGCTTTTGCTCGATCGTGATTTTATTATTTCGAGGGTCTCGTTGACACTTTTTTGAACGTGGACGACTTCGTTAATCAGAGCAGCCAACGATTTCTTATCCTTTTCGGACTTCAAGCCAAGCTCGTCAATCCCAAATTTTTCTATCAAGCTTTCAATCTTTCCGTCAGCTCTTCGAGCTTTTTTTTCCTCGCAATTTTGAGAATCTATTTTGCTCACAAAATTGATTATCTTCTTGGCCATCTTTTCCACCTTCACCGATTCGTCATCTTCTCTTTTCTTTTTTATCAACGACATCGAAGTGTTCGACACCGAAGGCGCATTTTCGATCTTACAATTTTCACAATCGTCGAAACGACGCAAAAGATAATGGACCCCAGCGTGCACGAGCTTCTTCATTCTTTCGTATTTTCCTTCGCACACATCTTTCGAGATTCTCGTGCACTTGGAATATTCAGCTTTTCTTTCTTTCAGTGAAGCCGATCGGGAATTCGATTTTTTCAGCAATTCTCTTTCAATGTCGAGCATGTGACTGTAGAGGATGCTGTCGTTGTTCGCCATGTTATTCTCCGTGTTATTTTTAAAGGATTTTTGGCCACCGGGAATCGCCAGTAAATCCAAATGTTTTTGCTCCCCGATTTGGTCCTTTTCTGCGGTATCATTGGTTAGCAAATTATGAGATTGATGGAAACTTGAATTTTGACTTGTTTGAGGGAGATTTGCCATAAAATCGTTGTTCTCTAAATTTTCATTTCTTTTGTGACGTTTCGTCGGGTTTTTCTGTGATTTTTTTCCAGACTTTTGTGAAGAAATATAGTGGCTATGACTTTTTCGATTTTTCGAATTTACAAAATGGTTCCCATGTTTTTGGGAGTGTTTGTTTTTCGAATTTTTGCGTTTTATCGAGTAAATGATTCGGATTTTCTCGTTAACATTGTCACGAGGTTTCTGTACGGATTTCGATTTCGATTTGCCGTTTTTATTGCGCGTCGGTGACCTTCGAATCCGTGATTTGTTGGGAAAACGACGAGCTCGCTTTTCCGCCAGTTTTCTCGTCAATTCGCGGAGCAACCGGCGACGAATTATGTCCAAATTTCGATCGCGAATCCTTTTCGCTTCTTCGTCCTCTCGTTTTATTTTCTCTTTCCAGTTTTTTCTCCCATTTTTCCGAGGAACGTCCGGCAGATTCATTCGCTTCTTTGACGCTTTCGACGTTAACCTCGATGACTTGTTAAAATTCCTTGAACTCTTCCTGGGGCTTACAAGTTTTTGCCTCTTCTCGGTCGAACTCTTAGGGCTCGAGACTTCCTGGTTGAACATGTCCAAAAGGAATTCCGTCGTCATTTTCTCTTCAGGCAAGTCTGTGCCCATCGCAACTCTCCGTGTTGCCTGAATATTAAAAAAAAATCGTTTTATTTTCATGATCGGAATTTCGGAGTTCGGAATTTGATGATTAAAGAATTAATTAACGAACCGTGACCGAAACATCTGGCGCGAAATTCTGTGAACCATTCTCAGATCTTTCCGCACTCTTGAGAATTTCATCGGCAACCCGAGAAACGATCGCATCGAAAGGTAAACCATCGAAAATTAATTTTCCACTGTCCAATAGCTCAGAGAAATGGTTATCGTCGTACAATTCTGCGTGAGATTTGTCTACGTCCCTTCGACGAGATTGCCCATGATCGTAGGGAGAAAAAGTCAAATCGTTTTTTGAAAAAGGATTTGGGGCTCTTTCAGATGAATCGTGATGCGAATGTTTAGGTGGATTGTTGGAGGATTGTTGATCGCCCTTATTCTCGTACTTGTCAACGTAAACAATGATTTTTTCTACGCTACCAAGATTTTGTTTTTGTATGAGATCTTTGATGCGTGGGATAATTTCGCTGGTATTGACTTTTTTAGCTCTATTTTGAAAAACGAGTTTCCCATGGGACTTTTTATTTCTCGATGTTTTTCGATGTTGTTGCTTTGATTTTTTTTTTGAATTTTTATTCACTCCCGCGAAGTTTTTTTTCGTTTTTTTTGCGGCGGCTACTTGTTTCGAAGAATTTTTCCATGAGTCGTGGAGCTTCGAATGTTTTTCGTTGGGTGAATCTTTTTGGAACGGTTCCGTTGGTTCGTTCGCTTCTGATGTCGTTAACGAGGCCAACATTTTCTCGGCGTCGTAGAGTAAACTCTTTTCGCGATAATCCGGCATCGGCGAAGGCGTTGTAGTTGCCGAGTTCATGTTTTTTGTGGACACGATGATTTTTTCTTTATTCCCAAGACCAATCGCGTTGCTGATTATGTTCTTGACCCTCTCGAGAAGACTTCTCGGTTTTTCTTCCTTCTCTGGGTCTCTCATTCCCTCCATAATCTCTTGGTTGTCTTGGGCCACATTTTCAGATGAATCTTTTGGGTTTATCATGTCCATGACTTTGTCGAGGAGACTCGAAGTCTCGGCAGGATTGTCGTCTTCCTCCAAAACGCCTGAATCAAGGGCAGGGCTTTTTCGAAATCCTGCTTGCGTCTCGCTGATCGAATGTTTTTTCTTCGCGTCACGAAGAACTCGCTCTTTTGACTTTTTTGCATTTTTGGCACCGGATATGATTCTTTTTTTTCCTCGACGATTCTTGCGTTTTTGGAGTCTCGATCTGTTTTCCTCGCCGTCCGGAAATGGCTCCAAGCCCAGAAGCGATCGTCCGGTTTTATCGACTGTCTCGAGCTCTTCGTAGTCCGAGTCAGAACCTTCCGGTGTCTCGTTTTCCAACTCCACATCGTCGTAAAAAGGGATAAAGTTTCTCCTTTTTTCTCCTTCTTGAAATTTTAACGTGCTAGTTTCGCTTTTTCCCAAATTAACTTCCGCTTGCCAATTCTCAATGGAATTCAATCTCGAATCGAGGGACCTACAAGTCCGAGATTTACGCGACGCTTCTGTTTCTCTCGGCCCTCGATCTTTGACGGCGAAACGTTTTTCACTCTTCTGCGATGACCATCCTTTTGCGGGAGTCTGATGTTTCCGAGACTTTGAAAAATCAAGAAACTTTTTTTTCCCCTCAGGCGTTTTTCTACTCATTCCTTCTTGCGGTTTAGTCTGGTTCGCCGCCTTACCATGTGGTTTCGAACTCGAATTCCCGGCCAAAGTTTTTTCCATATTTAACGAAGTCCCGGAAACCCCAGTCTCCGTGATCGCATGCATCGGAATGTCTTGTTCAACCTCCGACGTGGCTCTACCTCCTTTCGTTGGTTCTCCAGGGACTCCGAACGCAGCGGAAGTTTTTCCCGTTGCGGTTTCACCAGAATCGTTGATTAAAGATTCATCAGAATCGTCTCGTCCGTATTTGCCGCAAAGAGGAACGAACTCGAGCTCCTTGTCTTCCGCCCTCGCGCTCTCGATCTCGGGGTTTGATTTTTCTCGAACATTTATCTCTTCGGGAGGCTCGTTCGTTGCAACGGAGGTTCGCTGAACGCTTTCCGCGACTTTTGCATTAACCCTGCCGCCCAGCAATTCCTTCATCGTCGCTTTCACTTGGCTCGCTCCAATGGTCACTTTGTTTCCAACGCTCGATTCCGTGCTGCTGTATTCTCCGACGACGATCGGCGGCCCGCATTTGTAAATAACGTAAATTTCCGCGGGTGGTTTGTCCAAGTTTTTCAATTCGAATAACTTGGCATTGTCGAGTTTCACGAAGATGGGTAAAGTTTCATTGACTCCATCTTCTTTTTCTATTGACGCAACATCCTGGCTTGCATTCGCGGACGCCATTTTTTTCATTGCCTCTGATTGGACGATTTTTTTATTTTTTCCTAAACGTTCAATCCCTTCTTCTGGATTTCCCGAAGCTGCCAATTTCTCAGAGTACGAAGAATCGCTCGGATTCGCTTGATCCTCTTTCGTGTCTTGTTCGTAATCAGCGTACTCAGCAGAAAAATGATAATGCGATGGATGCGGATTTTTTCCGCTCGTATTGTTCGTTGATTGATTTTGCTGATCCGGTGAAATCGTAAGAATAGATTTTTCGGATTTTATTGTGGAAATTAAAGTTTCGGTCGTTTCCTTGTTCCGCGAATCCGTCTGGACGGTCGTCGGGTCAGACGCTGCATTCTTTTCAGCGAAAAGAGGATCCTCGGTGACAAGATCCTGATGAATATCTTGACTGTCTTCGAGGGTCATCTTTTGCGGAGAGCTCGAGACTGTTTTTTGCGTGAAATTCTGTAAATCGAAGATTTTGGTCGTTGCGTTGAGCGATGTAAAATGAGTAACGTTTTGGGTAGGCTCGATTTTTCCATATTTGACAGAAACAGTGGACGAAAAAGCTCGCGCTGCTTTCGTAGCGCTGATTCTTCGTCCTTTGCTGCTCGTAATTATTCCCTCGGTGGGTGCTAAATAGACATCGTCGAAATCGTTGGCTCGTGGCTTTGAATCGTTCTCCGTGAGGGAGGAAAAATCGTAATCGTCTTCGTAGTCGTTGTTTTTTTCGTCGTCTTCGTAATAATCGGCTTCGTCGTCGATGTAGTCGTTATCATTGTCGTAGCTTCCTAGACATTCAGGATTTTCTTCGGCTTCGCCTAAATCGATCGATTTTTTGGCTCTCATTTCAGGTTCAACGTTCGCCAAAAAACTTTCCTTATTGTCATTGGATTTCAGTTCAATTTCGTCATTTACATTTCTCGATCTTTGTTGCTTGGGATTTTCCTCGAAACCCGACAACTTCCGGCCGAGGACGTCGCGCTTTAAGATGATCGATGAATTAGCTGATTGCAACGACTTCCTTTTTCTCGTATCGATCGATCCCCACCGCCGGCTTCGATACAGTTTCCTTCGGACCGGCCGTTCGATCTGGTTTTCTTGTCTCTCGACCTTGAAATTTTCTCTGAGCCTGTCGTTGGCTACTGCGCTGTTAAAATGTTCATCTATGTCGTCGAATAAGCGATCCTCTTTGTTTGTGGCTACCTTGGAGCTTTTCATCTCCTTCGGCCGCGCTGGAAACTCTTCGTCCCATGTCATAGTCCCGCCTGTGTGATACCTTCTCGTTCTTTCTGTAGGCCATTCAGGACCTGGTGGATTTCGTGTTCTTGATTTCTTTTGGGAAGCTCCATATTCAGGGACGATAGTTTCTTCGTTTTCCAGGCCCTCGGAGCCCATTTGTTCTTCATCCTCGAGATTACTTTCGTCGGAATCGTCACAAGAGACTTCCGAATCTTCGTCCAAGTTTTCATCGCTCGCTTCGTCGTCTTCCGGTTGGCATTCAAAGTCATCGCTACTTTTGGCGTTTTGCTCTCGTTCCCTCGGCTGAACAATTTCCATCATTTTATGGCTTTCCTCATCTTCGTCGTACTCCAAATGGAGAACGTTGACGGTAAATGGTTTTTTTTTTGGACCCAAATATTCGCCATTATTTTCCTTGGGAATTGAGCGCAGCCAATTTTTTCTATGCATCCGACGATCCTCGTCGACAAAGCCACTTTTTCGTGAACCTGTTTCTTCGTCGGACTCGAGAATCTTCCTTTTTCCGCCTCTCATTCGACGAGAGGGAAGTGGCAGGTCATCCAACCTCTGCAATTGCTCATAAGCCGCAACTTCTTTCTCCTCTTTTCTAATGTGATCTTCTTTCTTTAGCAAAGTTTCTTCCTCGCGTTGCACCTTTTGTTCAAATTGAATTAATTTTTTTTTTCCGTCCAATATCGAGTGTTGGCTCTTCGTGTTTCTCCTGTCGATTGAATTATTTTCCGGCTCATTTTCGTCGTCGTATTCGGGCAAAGCTTCGTCGGTCTCGTTCTCGACGTCATTGCCATTGAGAATTTCAGTCTCAGCAACATCTCCTTTGTTGCTTTGACAACACGAGAGACTTGTCTCGTCGTGGTCGTCGTGATCGTCAGCTCCGATAACGTCGTCGATCTTTTTTGGTTCTTCGTCGTCCGACGACTCATCGTTCTCCAAATCTTCTTCGGCATCAAAAAATTCATCTTCCATCGGTTCTTCATAAAAATTCGTCATTTCATTCTGCTTGACCTGAGCCGTTGATCTTTCTTCCACATCCGGGACCCAGGAACCGACAGCTCGCGCGGTTTTCCCACGAATGTCATAGACTCGAGTGAAACCCACTGGGCTTCGCAGTTCCGGAGTAATTTCCAGGTTTTTCCATTCATGGTGCTGGAGGCTGAGATGGTCGAGCTTGACCTGCTTATGCTTTTTTTTGCTATGGCGTTTGTGCAGCAAGGAATTTGGATCGGAACGAAGCTCCTGAGGTTTGGAAAGTTTTTGGCTCGGTGAATCGTCAGCGTGGTCCATAAGTTTTCTTGCGACTCGTCCGTGACCTGTAAGTCCAGAATCTTTCGGCTCTTCAGGACTGTAGTGCGGACATTTATCGTCGGTGAGTCCGTTCGAGAGTTCCTGAGAATCAACGAGCAGAGGTTCGTCGTCGAGAACGTGAGGACAAAATTTTCTCGTAACTTGTTCAGGATTTATTTCTTCTTCGTCGAAATTTTGCGATGTTCCTCTCACCCCATGTGCGTCTTCTTCGAGGACTGGAGCTTCCTCAGCCGATCGCTTGTAGATGTCTGCCGGGAGAGATTCAATTGTCGCTCTCGCGTAATTTTCCGGTCTTTGTTTTCTCCAGACTTCTTCGTCCTCGTTGAAGACGTATGCAGGACGCTTTGTCTTCACTGGCTTTTTCTTACGTTTACATTTTTTTCGTTTGCCTTTTTTATCCTTTCCCATTGTAATGGTTGTTCGTTGGATCGATACAGAAGTCTCTTCGACCGGTGGCACTGGAGTCGGTTGATTTGACACATCCCACGGTTTTACCGTCGATATCGTTGACGACCACTCTCCGGTGTCATCGGTTGTACTTGAATAATCTATCATCTCCAAATCCTCTTCATCCTCGTCGTCCTCCTCGTGTTTATCGCCTTTTCCCTTTTTATTCGAATGATGCGTTCCCTCGGTTTCGTCCGATTCATCCTCTTCATCCTCTTCACCTTTGCGTTTATGTTCTTCGTCTTCCTCGTCATCATCACCATGTTTCCTTTTCTTTGATTTATCCGTTTCTTCAATTTTTTTCAAATCTTCTTGCAGTTTATTTTCATCGCGGCGTATATTTTGCTCTTGTATTTCTATTTTTTTTTCCTTGGCGTCCACTTCTTCTCGGAGTTTCTCCAATTGTCTCTCGAGTTCTTCGATCGATACATCGTCCAGTGATTCATCATCTTCTTCGTCCAAATCTTCAGGCTTTTCTCCTTCTTCTGTAATTTCCTCGACCTCATCCTCATCTTCGAAAGTACTCGGCGACGTGAAGTCCTCGAGTCCAAGTGAGAATTGGGATATTGTCAGCCCAACAATCGGATCTATCGACTCTTCGGTAACCGACGTTTCGTCCAGTGTGACAGAAGGTTCCGCCCCTTTGTGCTTTTTTCCTGGAGGTTTCTTTGAAACCTTTTTTTTGCTGGTCACATGCGAATGAACCGTCGACTCGGTTGTTCTTTCCATGTCAATTTCTCCCGTCTCCGTGGCCGGTGTTCTTATTGGTTTCCCCTTGGTTTTTGATGGCTTTGTCGTTCGCGATGGTTTGCCACTTTTGGTCGAAGTCTTTTTTGGAGCCTTTTTTTTGCCTTTGAAAGTGGAAGACTCCGTAGTGTCAGTCTCAGACGTTTCTTCAGTTTCTTCCGTAGTCTCCGTGCTTTTCATGTCAATAATCAGGGTCTCCGTAGCTTGAGTTTCTGTAGAGATTGTTTCATCCTCCGACGTGGTTTCTGTTGATTCTGTTGTTTCCTCTTCGGATGTAGATGGTTCAGTTGTACTTGTGTGCTTACCCATTTTCTTTGAAGTCTTTTTTGAACTAGTCGCTTTCCCTTTAGTGCTTTTTGGCTTGGCTGTACTTGTTGCTTTGCCAGTTTTACTCGGGTGTTCTCGCGGACCCTCCTTTGTGCTCGTTACATTCGAGGTTTCTGTTGTTTCTGTTGTATCTGTTGTTTCCGTCGTATCTGTCGATTCCGTCCAATCTTCTTCGGTTGTTGAAAGCTCCGTTGTGCTTCTGGGCTTACCCATTTTCTTCGAAGTCTTTTTTGGACTAGTCGCTTTCTCTTTGGTGCTCTTTGGCTTGACAGTACTCGTTGATTTGGAAGCTCTTCCGGGGGGTTTTTGCGTACCCTTCTTTTTGCTCGTCGATTCTGTAGATTCTGTAGTTTCTGTAGATTCTCTAGTTTCTGTCGATTCTGTAGTTTCTGTCGATTCTGTAGTTTCTGTCGATTCTGTAGTTTCTGTCGATTCTGTAGTTTCTGTCGATTCTGTAGTTTCTG